>PVKU01009520.1:0-60923 GCA_004027475.1 Anoura caudifer | reverse complement strand
TAGGCCTGTATTGCTATGAACTTTCCTCTAAGGACTGCCTTTGCTGTGTCCCATAAGTTTTGGGTTGTTGTGTGTTCATTTTCATTTGTTTCCAGAAACTTTTTGATTTCCTCCCTAATTTCATTCTTGACCCATTCATTGTTTAAGAGCATGCTATTCAATCTCCATGATTTTGAGGGCTTTGTGTTTTTCCCCTTGGAGTTGGTTTCTAGCTTCAGTCCCTTGTGGTCAGTGAAGATGCTTGGTATGATTTCAATTTTCTTGAATTTGATGAGGTTAGTTTTATGGCCTATCATGTGGTCTATCTTTGAGAATGTTCCATGTACATTTGAATAGAAAGTGTATTTAGTTTCTTTGGGATGAAGGGCTCTACATATATCAGTTAAGTCCATTTCATCTAGGGTGTCGTTCAATGCCACAATATCTTTGTTGATATTTTGTTTAGAACATCTGTCCATTTTTGACAGTGGGGTGTTTAAATCCTCTACTATAATTGTGTTGCTGTTGATATCTTTCTTGAAGCCCTCTAGGATTTTCTTAATGTATTTAGGTGCTCCTATGTTGGGTGCATATATATTTACAATGTTTGTGTCTTCTTGCTGGATTCTTCCCTTGAGTATTATGAAGTTACCTTCAGGATCTCTCTTCATGGCTCTTCTTTTGAAGTCTATTTTGTCTGATATGAGTATTGCTACCCTGGCTTATTTTTTCCTGTCCATTTGCTTGGAAAATTTGTTTCCAGCCCTTCACTTTGAGTCTGTGTTGGTCTTTTGTCCTTAAGTGGGTCTCTTGTAGGCAGCATATGTGTGGGTCATGCTTTCTTATCCATTCAGCTATTCTATGCCTTTTGATTGGAGCATTTAATCCATTTATGTTTAAAGTTATTATTGATAGGTACTTATTCATTGCCATTTTTGTACCTGTGTTCCTCTCCCTCTCTTTCTCCTTTCCTCCCTTTCCTTAAAGCAGGCCCTTTAGTATCTCTTGCAGAGCTGGCTTGGAAGATGTGTATTCTTTTAGACTTCTTTTGTCTGGGAAGCTCTTTATTTGGCCTTCTATCTTGATTGAAAGCCTTGCTGGGTGAAGTAGTCTTGGTTGCAGGCCTTTGGTTCTCATTACTTGGAATATTTCTTGCCATTCTCTTCTGGCTTGGAGTGTTTCCATTGAGAAGTTGGATTTTAACCTAATTGGGACTCCCTTGTATGTTACTTCCTTTTTCTCCCTTGCTGCCTTTAAGATTCTCTCTTTGTCTTGGAATTTTGTCATTTTAATTATGATGTGCCTTGAAGTGGGCCTCTTTGGGTTCCTCTTGTTTGGGACTCTCTGTGATTCCTGGATTTGTGTGACTTTTTCTCTCATCAAATTAGGGAAGTTTTCCATCATTACTTTTTCAAATAGGTTTTCTATTCCTTGCTTTTCTTCTTCTCCCTCTGGTATCCCTATTATACGTATATTATTATGTTTCATACTGTCTTGCATTTCTTTTAATCCTTCTTCATTCTTTCTAAGCCTCTTTTCCTTTTCTTGCTCCTTCTGGCTGATATTTTCTACTTTGTCCTCCAACTCGCTGATCGGATCTTCTGCTTCATCAATTCTGCTTTTCATTCCTTCCACTGTGTTCTTCAGTTCAGAAATTGTATTTTTCATTTCCTCTTGGCCCTTGTTGATAGTTTCTATTTCCTTTTTCATGTTGATATAGTTTGCAGTGAGCTCATCGTAGCTTCCTTGTAGTTTTTTGTAGCTCATTGAGAGCTCTTGGTGATTCCTGACCACCATTGCTTTGAACTCAAAATCGGGTAGTTGAGCTGCCTCTATTTCATTTAGCATTCTTTCTGGGGCTTCCTCCTTTTCTTTCATTTGGGGATTGTTTCTTTGTCTTCCCATTGTTTGTGAGACTCTTCTTGTCAGCCTCAGCTTCTTAAATTGATTTGTTCTGGTTCCCTGGATTTATGGTGTGAACTCTGTGGTAGAATGCCTGTGAAATTCAATGGTGTTATCTCCTTTGGGTGTCCTGGTGCTCACTGCTTCCAGTGTCTCAGCTGTTGAAATGCCCCTTCTTTGGGGCCAACTCTGTTCTTTCCACAGTTCCAGGGTTTTTTTGTTTTGTCTTGTTTCGTTTTTGTCTCACTCGTATGTGTTTAAAAAAGAGAAAAGCGAAGGAAAGAAAAAAAGAAAAGAAGGAAAACGAAATAAAAAAATGAAAAGAGATTAAGGAAAAGTAGAATGAAAAAGAAGAAAAGAGAAAAAAAGACAGGAAGGAGAGGTAAGCATCCAGTTTTTTAATGTCCACTGCAATTTTCGATAATCTGTTTTCAAATATGCTGTATTTCTGGTGTCTGTTTGCTGTGCTGCATTGAAAAATGTCCCGGTTTAACACCTGTGTGGGGGAGGCAGAGGGATGTACATCCTCTTACCGTGCCGCCATCTTCTCCTTCCAGACTTTTCTTACAGTAGAAATTAGAGAGGTGGAGTGGAAAATTAATTTGAAATACAGAATTTATGGAAGAAGGTAGGGCGATGTGGGGCTTGCTTGGTCATTTTTTTCACCAGGTGGCAAACAGACCACTCTGGAAGACTATGCAATTGGAAGGAAGAAAACTGCTTCTGCACTTATGCTCTGTACTTTGTTACTCAAAGCGAGCTCATGATTCATCAGCACAATATGGAGATTTCTGGACCTGAGAGTTAGAAGATGCCTACCTTCGAGTGTACAATACCCTCACCTTTCAAGATATCATATAACTCTTGTTTATTTTAATGGCAAACATGTGAGAACTTGTGAACTTGACCCTAGTTGATTTCCCGTAGTGAGTGATAGCAGAGGAAACTGAGTCACTGAATTGGAGGCGGCATCCAAATTGTACCACCTTGATATGGTGGGAGCATCAAAAAAAGTATGAATTGCAAAAAATCTTTCCTATGATATTAATTTCAGAAAGTCCCCTTCTAACTACTATGAAAGAAGATTAAAGTTTACAAATATGTTGATCTGAACTAGTTCTATTTTTCTAAAGATGATGAAACCCTGAACCAGGAATCTTTAGGGTAAGGAATACCTGCATCACTATCTTTTCTTTGGAGAAATCTGTAACTAGAAAGAGATGGGAAACCAACATCAGGTAAGAAAATAGAGGAAGGGTGATGATTTTAAAATTATAAGGAAATGATCATGTCAATCAGGGAATGATTTATCTCAACAGTTGCTTAAGCCTAGTTGGTATGAATGAAGTTATACATTGATAAGCACCATTGAAATCAGATTCACTTGGAAGTTCTGAAGGTGGAGTTATTAAGAATTACTGATAGTGTCATTTCAAATATTTTGAGTTTTCCAGGACTAATTATATCCAAATGATACGATAGTGGCACTGGATTCTCATTCCCTCCTTTTCTTCAACAATAAAATGGGAAGACCATTTTCTTATAAAATATGTATTAAAAACAGAATTCTGTGTGAGTCAAGTAAAATTACCTTTGCAACTGTAGCAATGGTGAGTCACCATTTTAAATTACTTGTCAACTGTCAAAACCCTGCCGTTGCTATGAATGACATCGCCTTTCCTGGAGCATGCCTGGAAGACAGCCCCAAAGAGTACCATTTTCTGTCTGCCTTTTAAGAGGCTGAGCTTTCAAATGCGCTTTTCTTTTGTGCACCTGCAGTTTTGCGTCAACAGAAATTGCCAACCCATGGTGATAAGCTCCATATAAATAATTAATGACATGGAACTAATTACTCCTGCATTAGGCCACCTGCACCCTCAAAGCTCAAGAGCCCCAGGTGTGAAAATTGCAGGGACAACTAATTGTGAGCAGCATTTCATCACATAAACCCTGCAGAGGAGGCCCTGGCTGTTTTCTGCTCACATTTTTTCAGGGTTCAGCAGGCAGAGCATGGGTGGGACTGGCTGCATTTATAACTATCACAGAAGGTAAATCAGACAACACAGTGACTCTTGAAAATTGAGCCCTTAGAGGCTACCAGGAGGTAATAGGGATTAGGTTTAATTAAAGGAAAATATGCCTTGAAGGGTAGGGTTGGAAATTGTTCCTTGAGGTATGGGAAACCTCTTGCAACAAATCCTAGGTCAGAATGCTACACTTGGGTATGAGAACTTTATTTAATTATTCAAGTGGGTTCAACCAGAGGACTTCAGGATTTTAGTTTCCAAATATGTGCATGAAATTATATATATAATTACATATTATATATAACATATTATAGATATTACATATAAATATATTATATATGTATGATGTTTTACAAAGGTACATCTTTTTGATGGGGACCTTTGTTTTGATGCATTTGGTGTGTGCGTGCGCGTGTGTGTGTGTGTGTGACTGTAATGTAGGCTCCCTCAATCAAGATTTTAAAATCTTGTTTAAAAGAAATCTAAAGAAAAGAGCTGTACAGGGTAATAATTTTCAACCTTTTTTATCTCATGGCACACATAAGCTAATTAGTAAGATTCTGTGGCACACCAAAAATACATTTTTTGCAGATCTGACAAAAAATAGGTATAATTTTGATTCATTTACACCAGATGGCTTTTGTTGTGTTGGCTGTTGTCATTTTTTCATTTGACAGTCCAAGAAAAAAGAGGTCAGTGCTCCTGACTAAGTAGTCAGTTATTGCATGTTTTAACAGTCCTTGTGGCACTCTGGTTGGAAATAGCTCATATAGGGCCTGCTGATTTAACACCTGTAGGAGTTCTCAGGCTGTCTTGTAGAACCTTCGTTATTATTTTGTGTTGGCTTTAGAATGAATAAGAAAGGAACAAAACACCATCAGAGTTACTACCTCTAGCAACTTCAAATTCACTGATTTGGCTTGATGCAAAGCACTGTCCGAAGATCTAGCTCCTCAATTAATGATAGTTTCTTACCAATTATTATCCCTGTCTCATGGTTTGAAGGTAAATTTAGCAAAGGGACATTTATGAAGTGACAGAATTAAGGATTTTAAAAGTCCTTGGAAAATGTTCCAGCTCAATTATATATCTTCCCTTTTACACATACACACATACTCTCTGTCTCTGAATTAGATCATGGAATACCTATTGTTTTCATCTTGTGAGTTTAAAATTTTTTTTAAAGATTCATTTTTGGCTTAACTTCCTCATCCATTCCTCTTCCTCCCCTTCTACCTGTAAGTTAGGTTAACAAGTTACAGTTTTCTCTCTCATTATTATATTTAAATTTATATTTTAAATAAAATATACAGTGACCTCTAATCTTATTTATTTATTTATTTATTTATTTTTATTTACTTTTAGACAGAAGGGAAGGGAGGTGGAGAAACATCAATGTGTGGTCGCTTCTCACACTCCCCCTACTAGGGACCTGGCCTGCAAACCAGGCATGTGCCCTAAATTGGGAGTCAAACTGACAACTCTTTGGTTCTCAGTCCGGCACTCAGTCCACTGAGCCACAATAGCCAGGGCTAACCATTTTTAAATTAGTAGACTTTTTGAGCAGTTTCAGGTTCACATAGTGATTGATTGGAAAGTACGGAGATCCCATGTACACCCCTCAACACCCCTTCCTCAGTTTCTCCTGTTATTAACATCTTGTATTAGTATAGTACATTTGTTATAATTGATGAGCCAATATAAATACATTTAAAAATCCTCACCTAAGGATATGTATATTGATTTTAAAGGGGGGTGTAGGGGGAGTAGAGAGATAGAGAGAGATTGATGTGAGAGAGAAAGAGTGGTTGCCTCCTGTATGTGCCCCAATTGGGGGTTGAACCCTCAACCTAGGTCTGTTTCTGGACTGGGGGTTAAACCTGCAACCTTTTGGTGTATGGGACTATGCTCCAATCAACTGAGCCACCTGGCCAGGGCTACAGGTACATTATTATGCATCATTATTATATTTTTAACTAAAAGCCATAGTTAGGCTTCTCTTATATTTTGAATTCTGTGGGGTTTGGCAAACAATCCACCATAACAGTACCATGCAGAAGAGTTTCACTGTCCTAAAATTTGTAATCACTTTTTTAAAACAAAGTAAGATGTATGCTGCAGTCGACTGCCTGGGTGGATTTCCCCTTCTTTTTTAAGGGTTGTGTTGTTTTTCACAGTTTACAACTCTGCCACAGTGTATTCAATATTTCCCCTTGTAGAGAATTCACATCAGGCTCTGTCCATACTCTGCTTTTACACCTACAGGATTAACTCCCAGGAGCAGGGCTGCAGCGTCAAAGACTGTGTGGAGTATTGGGTTTTATAAGCATGGTCGCGTGGCTTTTAAAGATGGCTGCATCAAGTGACATTCCCAAAAGCAATATGCAAGTACTTTTTTGCTCCAGTCCCCACCAATAGCAGGTGATTTTTGACACTTGGTATTTTTAAACACTTGGTAATTTTTGGTTGAGAAGGACTCATAACACACTAGTTACTTATGTTGGCTCTGAATTCTGATGGAGTTAGAATTTCAGCTCTGATGCTTTCTGCACAGCAACCTCAGGCAATTCACTTCACCTCACGGTACTCAGTTTCCTCATCTAAAGTATGGATGGTAGTGATCCTATTACATCATAGGGGTGATTGGGTGATTAGACAAGATGGTGCATACCTCCAATAACAGGCTCAGTTTGTGCCCGGTTTGGACTAAGTATTCACTTGATGATAGTTATTATTACTGCAGAATGTTACAGATCAATCATTAGATGCTGTGGCAATATCCAGGAATAATGCTTCATTATGATATTTCTGGATAAATTGTGGATTTCTACTAACTTTGATGTTAATTAGGTGAGATACAAAGCATTGCGAATGTCCCCTTAATGCCAAACCACAGAATAAAATGTTCCTCTGTAAATTTGCAAAAATAAAAAATTAAATTAAATCCAGGTTTTTATAGAACCTTGCTTGGTTTAAGCACAAACCTGTTGTCAGTGCTGAAGCTACCATCTTGGCATGTCAAATTTATTTAAATGCTACTTCTTCCTTTTCCATATTTAAAAATAAAATAGAAGGTGTTATTATTGAATTATTAAGTAGCCTGTTTCTCTTCAGATTGTATTTTGAATCCTTTGTTTGGTCAACCTGGAGACTGTGCCTCAGGGCATATCTCTATGTTCCCTGTTATTCTTTGTGCCCAAGACTGTTTATCTGATTCTTACCTTTCCCATGCAGTTTTGCTACTCTCTCACCAAAAATTTGTCCTTATCAGAAACTGGGAGCATTTTGGGGGAAGAAAGAGGAGGAGGGGAAGGAGATGAGGGAAATGGAAGCATCACCTTCTGGGAGCCAGAAGGCCAGTGACAGTCAGGTGACAGGGCGGGCGTTCCACTGTAGCCTCAGGTGAAATGGTCCCTCCCTCAGATGAGAGTTCTCATGATTGGTTAAGAAATTATGAACGCTCTGATAGTATGGCTTCTGCTCTCATGCTGGGCAATGTCTAGTTATGACAGAAATCTGGTTATATTGGATAAAGATCTTGAAGAATTGCGAGGATTTTTGCTTATTTGTCTGGGGGCTTTTGTTCTATACTGAAGCAGGAACTATGGCTTATGAACTGGATGACCTAGTTAGTATACATGGCCTGCTGGGGCAGCCCTTCTTTCTGAAAAGTCAGGGCATGTTTGACAAAGGAGTTTTTATTAACTGCTGTAAGTAATGACAGATGTTGAAATATTCAACACCTTTTCACTATTTTATGGGATTTGAGTAAGAGAGTATTCTAATTAAAATTGGTATTGACATGAAAATCAATAAAGTTCAGTTTCTGAATAGTAAAATAGAAAATTATTTTGTTTTTTCTAAAAAAAACCCCAAATTCTAGCCAATTCTTTTACAACTCCATACCAAACAATTTATGTCCTAGATATTTTAAATTATTAATTCAGTAATATCTGCTTAATGTCCATGGTATGTAAAAAATGGTAAACAAAAGTATAAAAGGCCAGATCTAACTCCCCTCTAAGCTTACTATCCAAAATGAGAAATGCAACATTTTCCAATAACTTCAATGTATATAAAACTGTGAGCAAGTAGAACTGACCCTAAGTAAGTGTGATAAGAAGGAATAGCTTCTGTTTGGAAGGTTACCAACAGTGTCACATGGGCAGAGAAAGGGCACCAGACTTTGAATGATGGACATAGATTCCAACATTATCAGTGAGGGGAAGCCTTCCCAAGATGCAGCTATTTATGGCTGAGTGTATGAGGATAGTTCTGGAGAGAGGGAATAGTTGGTTTCGATCTCATACTTGTGAGTTCAGTCTTAAGCTCAAATAGTCCCTTTTGTTGTCCTTTCATCCAAATAAATTTGTGAATCAATAAAAATAAAACTCCTTGCCACACCACATATCTCTATGCTGACAAAGTCTGTTCACCCAAATCCAAGAAAAATGGTGGGCAGCAACTCTCAAATTGTGGGAGGGCATAATGCTGAAGGCTTTGAATAACAGTTTGAAAAAAAAATGGACTTCCTTTCTGGAGTCCACAGGGAATTATTAAAATGTTTTGGGTAGGCAGGGTGAAATTGTCAAAGATGAGACAATCCCTAAGAGATTCAGAGGAAGAAACTAGACTTGTCAGTTATTTATATGGAAGGGACAATGAAACGGGAGAAACCAGAGAGGAATCTGCTTTTAAACTGCTGTGGGTTAATTGAAAAGTAATGTAATGATTAAAAGCTTGAGTTGTGCTATGTGTGGCTGTAGATTGAACCTCATTTTCCTTACTTCCTGAGAGTGTAACTTTGGGAAATTTTCCTTACCTTTAAAATAAAAATCCTTATAGAACCCATATTATAGAGTTGCCTAAACAAATTTGTGCTCCAAAACTTTTAGTTATATTATTAGGAAAGTATTTGAGGCAGGAAAGGTTAGATATCCTCACCAAAATGCCCAACTCTCTTTCATTTGTTAGAATCAATATAGCAGAGGCAGAAATCAAAATGAGCATGAAATAGTGGGTCAAATTTTGCCTTGTGTTTTTATTTGTAAATTGTCTCTAGAATGCCATGGATGATTTATAGACATTCCAGTAGTGAGGGGTAGGGGAAAAAAAGAAAAAGAAAAAGAAAAGAGACAAGAACAGTAGGGTGGGACATCCTGAACCAGGGCAGAGAAGTATTACCAGGAAAGGCATGTGTGATGGGGGGATGGGAAATAGGCAGGAGGAAGCCTGGGCCATATGTGTGCTCATTACACTGCTTATTTTAGAAAAGATGTGGAAAATTGCATGCAGAGTTTAAAAATGACTGTCCCAGCTCTGATTCACTAAAGAAGTCACTCTCAGCCTCATCGACCTTGGCATTTTTTCAGCGGTCATGTTTACACATAATTTATAAAGTTATAACATGCAGTTGAAAGTTTCTCTGGCATATTTAGAAATGTCAGGGAGGGCAGTTCTCACCATTTCACTCAGCCTGCTTTCAGTTCCTGCCTATGTTTTAATTCAGTAAGTATTTATTGGGCTTAGAGCAAAGCAGGGCTCTAGTTTTATGTGCTATGGATCACAAATCTGGAGCCCTCTAGAGATTTAGTTCCTGTTTTGTCTGCCACCTGTTTCCCACCTGGTCAGTTTTAAATAATGAAGAAACACTGTGCTGTGGACTCTGAGAGCATCATTCATCTGTCACCTTGCATTGGTCCTCTTCATGTTCTGGGTCATAAATGAGGAGAGGGTTTTCAAATGCTTTGAAGACAAGTCATCAGGTTGGGGGTATTGTGGTACTTCACCTGGCTGCTTCTTTCCCTTATGATTTGATAGCATGACAAGGAGGTGCAAAGGGCCTTAGCATGTGCAAAGGGCCTGAATTATTCCTAGGGAGTTTCATTTGTTAACATGATCTTCCTTAAAATTTGCATCTATCTCATATTGGTTTGTTGCTCCTGGAGCTAAATAGAATAAATCCATTCCCTCTTTTGAATTAAGAAAGGTGAGTTTGGAGGCTCTTATGTTTTCACAGCTCTCCTTGTTTTATTTCTTTTTTCTTTTACAAGCTAAATTTCCCCAATCCCTTCAATAATATCTCATGCTATGTGGTCAACTCTGTTTTATATTTCCTCTTTCTAATGTTCAAAATCTCTTCCATAGGTAATTAACAATATAGTAGTATGTCTTCAGCATAACTTATCTTGACAGGTATATTGGGATTTCACAAAATTGAGCAACTAAGTTTTAAAGGTACTAGTTTTAATTTTTTTTAAGTTTTTAAAAGGTTTTTTAAGTTTAAGTCTTTAAAATTTTTTAAGTTTTAAAATTATTTAAAGGGTCATCAGACCTCAGTACTCGTCAGCTTCAGAACTTGTCAAACCCTGTACTTGTTGCACTTTGATGACAAAAAAGTGTTTCGGCACTCAGTGCTTGCTTGGGGCTTGTTGCACTTGCTAGAACTTGTTAAGTCAGGACACTGCCCTGCAAGAGAAAATGCTTCATAGCTGGGTACTCGGTTTTGGCACTTGTCATGAGTTCTGGAGTGAATCAACAAGTACTGAGGTACCACTGTAGTCTTTCTCTGGAAGTTAACTTGTTGACTATGGACCTGATAACTTAAAATTTTTGACCAATATTCTAAGGAAAATTCACTGGACCTAATTTTGAGGGTTTGCTGTTCTGCTTTCCAAAGAGGTTTCTTGGGCCAAGTCCAGTTTGGACATGCTTCGTATTTTTTAGAAAGGAATTTTAGCTCTGGGGACAAAATTTTTTCATATTATTAATTCTTTATAGCAATAGCAAAGTGAGCTCCTTTGCTCATTTGTTCATTAAGTGTTTACTGAGTGCCTGAGAGATTAGGTCAGTGGTAGTAAAAAAGGAGTAATATTCCTGCCAAAAGCTCTCCTTGTCTTTTGGCTTTGGCCTCCCATTGATAAAGCTCATCAGGCCTTTCAAAGTGCTTTCACATACTCTACAGTGTTTCAGCTCTGGAATCTGGAGGAGTAGAGAAGCCAGCTGAGAACTGAGGTACTTGAAATCCAGAGTGGTAAGACTATTTGACTTTTATCCCACCTTTTTCACCAGGCTCTGCAAACTAATAAATAGGAAATCATCAAAGTCTCTTTGGGATGACATTGTCTTTACTTTGAAACTAAAAATGGCACTGGCTGGTGTAGTTCAGTGGATTGAGTGCCTGCCTGCGAACCAAAGTGTCACCAGTTTGATTCTCTGTCAGGGCACATGCCTGGGTTGTGGGCCAGGTTCCCAGTGGGGAGCACACAAGAGGCAACCACACATTGATGTTTCTTTCCCTCTCTTTCTCCCTCCCTTCCCTACTGTCTAGAAATGAATAAATAAAATCTTTAAAAAAGAGAGAGACTAAAAATGATGTGAGAAGATTTAGAAATGACAAACAAGTTCTTTTTTTCTATTTTTGAGTAGGTTATATTACTCTCCATAGATCTTGGAGATGATTTTTGTTGTTAACTGGAAAGGGACAACTCACAGGGAACTGTTTCAAGACCATTATTAAACTTTCTGATACTTCTGAGATAATGGCACATACTTACTGTGATTTAGCAACAAATTTTTCATTAGGACATTTTTCTCTCCACCTCAACTTTGGGAACCAAAGCAAAACCCAGAGGGAATCATAAAAATTCTTTGAGCAGCCAAGCAGATGTTACAAGTTCTATAATTGAGTTTCAACAAGAGGATTCTACAAATTCAAGAAATACCTAAATGTTGTTAACATATTATCTTTAAGATGACAGGGAAGAATTTTATTAATTTTAGAAAGATGGCTAACAGATCTATCTTTTCACAATGGTAGAAATCAGTTATGTGGAAAATTACTAATATCGAATGACATTGAATACATGAGATATTACTATGATCTGTTGAGTGGACTTGAAATGGAGGATAACTTTGGAAAGAGACAGAGAATCATACAAGTTTGGGAGGCTTTTTTGTTTGTTTGTTTGTTTGTTTTACAGTAATATTGTTAAGTAAAGGGATATTTGAACTTAAGCCTTGAAACTTTTCCTAAACCCATTGAAGCTGGCATTTATGTTTGTGGCTATGTGATGCATGTTTTTACCTCTGTTTCATTACCATCTTTGGACCATGTCATTAAGCACATTATTTAGCAGTATAGGTCAACCTCTTTCCAAATAAATGCCACTAAAATGCAAAAATGATTCCCAAATGTCACTGGCTTTACATGGTATTGCATACAATGAAATTCTAGAACTATAAAATAAATTGGTTAAACTTGAGAGTTTAATTGCATAGGAGGGTTTGGACTGTCACCAAGTTATCGAAAGTATAATGCTGTTATCTGCCTGGGTTGAGCCTGAGTTCCCAATGAGCTTTTCACTGCAGTAGGGGGTCTTTAGCTATATTGTCACTTCTTGCCAGAGGCCAGGGATTAAATCATGTTTCCTAGAAATTTATAATCCTATAGATCTGTTTTCAAAGTCTTGTACCTCTCAACAGTGTCACCCTTCTGCAAAGTTGTATAGCATTTTTCCATCAGTATTTGACAGTCTAGATGTAAAAGGAGAGAAAGCATATGGTTGGATTGATCTAAGGTTTGGAGATGCATTTAAGAGGCAAGGAAATAGCTCTGGCCGGTGTAGATCAGTGGATTGAGTGCCAATCCACCTGCAAACGGTTGTAGGTTCGATTCCCAGTCAGGGCACATGTCTGGGTTGTTGGCCAGGTCCCCAGTGGGGGGGTTGTGTGAGAGGCAGCCACACATTGATGTTTCTTTCCCTCTCTTTCTCCCTGCTTGTATTCCTCCCTTCCCCTTTTTCTAAACATAAATAAATAATTTTTTTAAAAAAAGACAAGGAAATAAAGAATTAATAAGTAAAGTAGAAGATGAAAGGACAAACCAGAATGGCTGGGCTGCTTAGGATAGAAAGCCAGGAGGAGACTCTTGTAATGGAGGAAAAGGGGGGCTGCTAAGACCAGGGGACTAAGCGAGTGAGGGTGTGAATGACTGCGGAAGATGGAAGAATGTGCTGAGAAAGAAGGGTATTTGGAACTAAAATTTCAGAAGTGGGACAATTCTGAATACAGGGTATGGCCATGGAAGTAGATTAGCAGAGGCAGTAGAATATTTAGTCATGGGGTTCAAATAGACAAAATACCATAGGTATCTGATAAGGGCTGTGTTGTCTACTTGGATGTCGTCAATTGGCAAAAGCTACAGTGATTTTAGAAGACTGCCATCCAGGTATGGAAGTCTTCAGGGGTGAAGTATGCTAGGAGCCAATAGGTATCAACCCCATGGAGGGACAGGGAGTGATGCAGTTAGGTGTCATAAGGCTTTGTGGAGAAAGGGAGTTTTGAAGGAGTTTGGAAGGTGGTGAGTAGCAAGGCAACTGCAGATGTCAAATGTATCTATGACATGTGGGAAATTAAACAGGCTTCCCTTAGGAAAGTTGCAAAGGGGAAAGGAGCAAACTTGTGAAAAGGCAGGTTTTACTTAGCAGGGAACACATGATTGCCCTTCAGTTTCCATAATCCATGGGACTCTTAGGATCTGTTTTCCACCTTTAGACTTCTCACTATCATCTATGGCAGAAAGGCCAGTGCTACTATTTTCAAATGAGGAGATCTGGTGGCTTGGTTTTAATACCTCATTTGAAAATTGGCAGCCTGAATCGGCAAGCCTTATCCTTCCCCTGTACTGTTCCACAGCTGTGAATTCTCCAGTTAATTATATGTTGGGTAATGAGGATTGCTCTTATCTGTACTAAATTTCAGTTTTAAGCCATCTGAATGGGGTTTTTATTTGGGCATTTTGTGGGAAAAGGTCAGCGAAGGGGCCTATTAAATTTTCTCTTGAGTTTTTACATATCTTCCTTCCTTCTAAATAGAACAATAAAAATTTGCTTCCTATCTTCTCTTGTAACAATCTCTCATCTATTGTAACCCAGATGCCCCCTCCACCATTTATGAATTCCAGGCGTGCCACCTATTAGCTTCTCCATGCCTCAGTTACCTCATTTGTGAATTGATGATGATAATGTTATCTACCTTAAATCATTGATGAGGTATAAGTGGGGTAACATTTTCAAAGCAATAAGAACAGTGCCTGGCAATAATAAGCCCAATGAGAAGTATTTGTTAAATAAAAATATTCCCCGTGTGTGTGTGTGGGGGGGTAATTCTTTAGTAGCAAAACTTTCTAGGAACTTCGCCACAGAAAGCAAAAGCACAAAGCTATTGACTAGTGTTGTCATCTGTTAAAGATGAAGTCTTCTTTTTGGAGCTCCCCATTGTGATTCTGCAGACTTGGATATCTGTAGTAAAATCTTGTGAATAGACACATTCACAGTATCAACTTCATAACTTCCTCTGCCTCTGTCACCATGGCCATTTATCTCTCAGCTGTCTCACACTTGTTCCAGACAAAGATTAGGAATTTTAATCAAAGTCTTAGTAGGAGATTAGAAAGCCTTCCTCTGCTTTGGTACACTATTCCAAAGCCTCTCAAGGCTAGTGGTTGGGCCATTTAAGGGCCTGAGCTGAACTTAATTGTCAACCCACTTCCTAACCAAACCTCTAACTCAATTAGCACTTATTTGACTGTCTAAATCTTTGGCTTGAAGCACCCCGCCAGTTTGGGTGGGAGCTTAAGACTGCCTTTTCCTGGGAACTCAGCCTGGACAAACCAATTCATTTCACACTTCTTTCCAACCGCCTACAAATGGGAAGCAAATCTCCATCCCAGTTGAGCTATTGGGATTGCAGCCAGCAAGCTGATAGATCTCATCAGCCCATCTCTTAGGTTACCTGGTCTTTTCATACTTATAATTGCCTTTGAATAACACCTTTGCTTTGAATAACCATTTTAATTGAGAGGCTTTATGTGCTCATTGGCAGTTTCTTTGGGGAGACAAACATTTTTGAAGATGATATTTATGTCCCTCTTAATGTCATTTTATAATTTGAGTATTAAAGATTGTTAAGCAAGTACAGACTTCGGTTTTGTGCTAACATTTTATGACTGGTGAATTCAGTGACCTTCTATTTTGGCTTTGATCTTAATTATTTTAAATATCATAGGGTCTGATTCACAAGGCAGTAACAGCAGGTCATTATTTCTGGCATGATTAGTCTAGGTTAGGAATTAGCTTTGATGCCCCCGGCACTATGCTCTTATACTTTCTGAAATGGAACACCTGTGTAATGGCTGCACAAATCATTTGGTTAAATCAGTCTCTAATTTAATGAGCTCTGACTTTCCATTTGTGTGGTTATCTTTCAGAGTTAAGTATGTATAGTTTTGAATTTGCTATGTTATACAATTACGTGCATGTTCAAGGTGTGTAACTTTTTGTTGCTAATTTGTATAAGAAAACTGGGTAGATAAGCATCTGCAAATTGAAAATTGGCCTTTAAAAGGAACACAAGTAGAAATCCATAGTAATCTATTTACACATCAATCTACTTGCCAAAAAGTAAAGGGCAGCAACAGATTATACTCATGATTTTAGCTGCAGAAACTTTGGATGAAGTCACAAGTGAATATGAGATTTTTAGTATCTATACCAGAGGTTCAATATTGTACATGACCAGTTGCTATTTAGAAAGTTACTTGCTCATTTTGTGGTCTCCGGACCATCACATCACCTGGAAACTTCTCCACACTGCAGATTAATTCTTTTAAGAATTGACTTAACCCCATCTCTCACTGCCTAAAACCTGCCACCCTACCCCCTACATCTGTCACTCAGTGGAATCAGTGGAACTATTGTTACATGATGTTCTGCTCAATCACTTCAAGCCAGTGAACACTCCAAGGATCATCATGTGAGTTCTTCCTGGAGTATGTGGATATTGGGCATCATATGGTATCTATTTCCCTAATTGTATTTTAATACTCAGTTACTTTTCACTTTCCCTAATCTTTGAAACCACTAGGTTTTATGTCACTGAGTTTCCTCCACTGAAATGGAAGGGACTGCTACCGGCTGCCCAATATTCCTTGCTGAGAGTTCTAGGAAATCAGGCTTTTGGGAAGGGAAGGTGGCAGGCTGAAAGTGAATATGTTGGAGGTGTGGTGCCTGGAATTAGGCAGCTGCTCAAAAAACTACCTAGGGAAACCTTGCGATGCTGATAAATTGCACTTCTTGCCCTTTCTCCTTGCTGACTTTGTCTCCTTCCCTCTTGCTATGTAACTTTTCTTTTGCTTTCTTTTCCTTCCTCCCTTCCTCTTTCCTCCCTCTCTCCTTCCCTCCCTTCCTTCCTTCCTTCCTTCCTTCCTTCCTTCCTTCCTTCCTTCCTTCCTTCCTTCCTTCCTCTCTCATCTGTCTTTCCCTTTATTCTTTCTTACTTTCCTTTCTTCCATTTTTCTCTATTTTTCTTCCCACATTCCTCATGTTCCTTTGAGAACTAAACATATTATGAATTGCTGACTATTCTTTAAGTGTCTTTGTGTTTCTTTTCTTATTTTAAAGGTATTTTGAGTTGTTATTGTTCATGTTTCTTCAAACATGTCGTCTAGAACTCAAAGGTCAAGATTTTTTTATGTTGCAATTTAATAGATCTCGAAAGAAGAAACCGCATACCTCTGCTCTGAATGATCAATAGCATTTGAGTAGTTCTACTCCATTAGTTCACCTGGAAACACCTGCCTGTGGCTGATATCCTTTAATGGACCAAAGTTTTTGCTTCCATCAGGTTTCATAAAAACCATTTGAGATTTATGCAGATTGTGTTTCCTATACATCCCAGCAATGATATCTCCCATGCCACATGTCCTGGAATTTGACAGTCTGTTATCAGGAGATGAAGTCTGTATCCTCTCTCCTTGAAACTGGATGAGTCATTGTAATTGTCTCAATGAATAAAATAAAATGAAAGCAAACACTATGTGACTTCTAAGACTAGGTTATAAAAATGTGTACTGCACAACATCTGGGATATCCATGCTCCAAGGAGGCCCAAGCAGCCCGTGGGGAGGCCACATTGAGAGGACCCTTGGCTTCTAGCTTCTGGCCCTAGCTAACCTTCACACCAGCATCCAGCACAAACTGAGCCACCCATGGGAGTGAGCCACCTCAGAAATGGTTCCCCCAGCCCCTAGTAGAGTTGCATGGGGCACAGATGAGTTGTCCTGACCACACCAACTCAAACTGTGTATTCATGAGCAAAATAAATAATTGTATTGTCTTAAGCTACTAAATTTTAGGGTGACTTGTCATGCAGGAATAGATTTAGCCAAAGTTTAAAAAACACTTAATGATCACATACTACAGCCTACTCCTACTCATTTTTATAACAGGGACCACCCCCAAAGAATGTCATTGTTGCAGTTTTTCTGAAGCATGTACTTTATCCCAGGGCCATGATTTGAATACAAAAACAAAACCAAACAGAAATAGAACAAAAAACAAACCTTTGGAACTCTGCCCAGAATTAGTTAATTTTCTAACAACTTATCACATTAGGAAGTGATGCACTACTGTTTCCAGGCCTGTGTCAGACTCCTAGAAGCAATGATGGACTCCCAAGAGGTTTCTCATCAGGAGTGAAAGTAGCAAGTGTGAATTCCAAGCTCAGTCACAGCCATCATCCGGGCAGCTTTAGCTTTATCAAGGGGAAGGAAGTGCCTTAAATAAGACATGACATAAAAAGGGAATGACTCTTCAGGGAGGGATAAGATTGAGTCTAGCAGGACTGAACTGATCTTGAGAGCCAGCCCCCAAAGTACTTGGATAGAAACAAAGTCCAGAGAAGTGTTGTCTATTAGGAGCCATCTTGACAGTGCTTAGTACCAGAGATCCAGCCTGCTAGGTGTGGACCTAGTGTTAGGAACATTTGAGCAGAATCAGAACACAATGCCAGGCAGTTATAAGCAAAGTCACCCATGTATCAAGCAGTAGGCCCTCCCCAGGTCTGCAATCCAGCCCTTCTTGGGGAGGGGCCAGAGAGGGTCAGGCAGCCTGTCTGAACTGTGGCTCAGAACAGCATTCTCAGTCTGAAGGGCAACTGCATTACCAGCCATTAAGGAAGGCAGACAAAACTGGCTAATTTGTGTTATTATTCTTGGTCTGTTTATTGCATAATATCGTTCAGAATATCATTCAGTTTATAAAAAGTAAAATGGACAAGTATATCAGTCCACAACACTGCCAACTATTTCTGCATTTGCCTTGACTTATCATTTTTTTTCTTAATTTTCTACTGATAGTAACTCAAGCTTCCAATCACACACTTGTTTATGCTGGCAAATTGCATAGACCCATCTTAATTATAGATGCAGAAAAACTTTAGAGAGGTCATCCCTTGGGTAAATGGGCCCTTCTGCCAGTTTGTAGAGGTGGTGGAGGGAAGAACAGATGAGTGGCAAAGAGGATTACCTGGTAATTCTATGGCCCAGTGGCACAGGAAGAGGCCTGAGAACACACACAAATGCTGAAACAGCCTTAAGAGCAATTTGGGGCAGTTTGATTCTCCTGTAGAAGAAAGTAAAAAATGGGGGAAAAGTTCATATATGTGTCTATTTTATTTACCCTTTTATCTCCAGAAATTGGGGCCATACCTGGCACATAGTAACTATTCAAAAATATTTACTGAATGAAATACGCACACACAAACCCTACAGCTCCTTCAGCACAAACCTGGGATAAACCCAGGCCATGGGCCCTGACTTTTCAGTCCCTGTAACTGTCTTCCAAAGCTTTTTGTGCTTCTTCCTTTAAAATTGTTAGTGATGATAGATGAGCAAGAGCCCTCTATTAGAAATTCTTGTCCATATTAGGGAAGAATACATTCTTTGACTCTTCTCTAATTGATGAATTGAATCTTCCAAATACAGTGGGATGAAGACTATGCATTCTAAGGCATAAAAATCAAACAAAATGTTCCCAGGCCTTGCCTATCCCATAAAGCCCTTTTTATTTCCTGCTTAAAGTAACAGGGGTTATAATCAGGTACTATCTGGGATCCTTAGCCTTCTGTTAGGGAGGCTTCTTCCTCTTGTTGCAAATGTCCAAAGAGTAGAGACCTGTGGCCTCCTCCCCCAGTCTTCCCTCTTAAATAAAGAAAAACAGAAGTTAATTCACCAGAGAGATCTGTGGGCATGGCCAGGTTACAGCTTCCCAGGGGCAAGGAAACCTGACTCTCTCTTTAATAAGCAGATGGTTGACCCTAGTGACATCCACTTACCACTTTTCCTTTCTCATCTGAGGCCCTGAGAGGTGGGTTTCCTCTCTGCTCCAGCAGATATATTGTGAAATTCCACACACACAGATTTTCAGGACAGAAAGCAAGGTACTGTATTAAAATGAAGCAGAGCATCCTACGCTTCAGGTTCTTTCACATGTTGCAATATTCATGGATCATCTTGAATGAAATGATCTTTTTCTTGTGGTTCCATATTCAAGGAATAGCAGAGTGTTTATTTATCAAGCTTATTTTATCCTAGGTCTAAGAAGATTCTAATGTGTTGATTTTATTCCCCACACCACTCTCCCTCTGAAAATTTTTTTGATTTCAGCTGCATCCCATGCCATTCCTTAGAGGATCCTCACCAGATGGCATTCAATTGCCCATAGTATAAACAGTGAACTTACCTTTTAACTGGCTTTTCCCTCATTACTTATTTTATCCTCCTGGGATCATTTCTATTTCCTATGAGATCACCTCTCAAATAAGCTATCTGCATCCAAGTCCTTGTCTCAGACTGAATTGTTAGGAGAACTCAAACTAAGGCACACTTATATGAGAGGGAGCAGAAAATATTTCACCTTTTATGTGGAACACACAGACAGTGGTGTGCTGGTTATCAGCACTCCTAAAGAAAAATCCATGATTTGTAGCATTTGCTGCTTTCTGTGTTGTAAATACTCCCATTATGACCAATTTCAAGCTACTAACATATCACTAAAGTCAGTGGGATGAGCTATGTACCACCAGCTCTCCAGATGCAAGTTGGCTTCAAGACATCACTCCCAGAGCCCGGATCAATACAATTCATGTAACTGATCATCAAGAAATAGCCATTAAGAGTGTGGATACTATTAATGTTCTGCCTTCTGTTAGATGCCCTAACACACTGTACTGCATATTGCTTCATTTATTTGAATCATTAAAAATGCACATTTTACCCAAATACCTATATTCAGAATATAAGTCACTGATAGTTGGAACTGCCTTTGTGTAATTATGTTGCATAAAAAATAGTTTCCATCTCCCCAGAGGAAAGCAAGTGACACACTCACTTTGGAATAATTTGAAGAGAGTTTAGTGGAAGAGCTATTTACAAAGGAGCAGGCAGAGTATAGAGAAAGTAGGATTTGAGCAGTACCCCTGGGTCTATGTTATTGATTATAGGCTGGAAGGAATGAAGGGAAGGTATAGTTATCAGAACTGAGTGCAGAGAGAGCTGTGTGGCTGACTAACAGGAGTTGAAAGATTGTAAAAGACACAGCAGCTCACAATCACTCACCAGGAGTCTTCAAGGATAATTATTCCAGTAGCTCTCTCCTCCCTTCCAATCTCCTACTTGAGCAACCCATTAGCAAAACCACTCTGTCCTTGAGACGCTTACAGTCGAGTTATAGCAGGGACTGTGCACTCACTGAGCCTCAGAGGATCCATTATGTTGGCGCAAGAACAGGTACTCACAAAGCGAACTAATCGAGGCCATAATGAACTAGGTTACAATAAAGCTAGGTTGTAGTGTGAAATAATAATAGCACTTGGGCCATTTGAAATAAAGAGGGAAAATGGAATCAAATGCAATGCTGATCTGTTTGCTGGGAAAGCTGTACTTTTAACTAATGAAAGTACCACAATCGAAGTTGGGAGAATGGAAATTTACAAGGCAAGTATGCCAGGGAACATTCTGAAGGAAATCCAAGGGAAAGGTGTCTAGACAATATTAAGGAGTGGCTGGACAACGCCGTCAGCTGGTGACACAAATAACTATCTGTAAAGTTAGCAGCTCAAAATGGTTGCCATAGATACTCTTGGAATGGAACAATAGGGTTTCTAGCAATGCTTTCTTTCCAACACATTAAAATATCTGAAGGAAATCTCTTTGATTTTATTTTTTAATTCTTGACTACTGACCTGTCCATGTGGAAAACCTCAGGTTTTAGAATATGGGCCTGGGAGCAGTACTTTCTTCTGACCTAGATTTTGACCTCATTTTCCTTTTCAATCTTTGGTCAACAGGTTTCAGAGACATTACAAAGTCCAAGACTTGGATTTAGCCTTCGACATCACTTTTTGTTAGTGAAAATTTGGGAGTAGGGCAAGGTAGAGGAAGGGTTGCTTTCAGTAAGATTTTTTCTAAAGATAGTCAAAGAAATGATTCTTAAGTTGAAGTAACTTGGCTCCTGACAGCTGAAATTTCTATCTGAGTTTCAGCCTGTTGCTTATAGGACATACAGCATCCCGTAGCTTGAAGGATGCACACCAGGCTGTCGTGCACAGCCCCTCCTTCCTGGGGCCACAGCTTTAGCAGGACATTTTTCTGGAATGTGATTTAAACCTGTCTTTATAAAGAAGGAATGGAGCACATCATTATGTGCTGAACAAAAGAGTAAGAGAGTTTATCAGGATGCTTTTGGTTACAATTAAGGAATGACCCAATCCTACCTGACTTTAACAATATGGAGTTGTATTGGTTTCCACATTGGGAAAGTTTATAAAACTTTAGGCCTGTTTCATTCAGGGTTCAAGCTTCTCTTTTCATTGAGTCTCTCATTTCAGTCCTCTTCTGTGTATTGTTTTTGTACTTGTGGTATCAAAAGAGGTACCATGGCACCACAACCACACCATGCATCGCCCTGATCATAGGAGTCACTGTTCAAGAATTTTCAGGAAATTCCTGGAAATCACCATGATTAGATTGATTTAAGTTCCACACCCACCCCCAGATCAATCCTGTGGTCAGAGCAATAGAGAGAGTGATCTTCTCCACCTTCAGTCTGTGCCTCTGAAACCACATTCACACAAAGGGAGGTGTGGAACAGATGGTAGAGAGATCGCAGGGCACCTGATGCCACAAGTGAACATGAGAGAGAATGAAGGGAGAGAGAGCCAAAGGAGAGTTTGATAATAACAAAGCTAATTTTATTCTGCAGCCATTTCAGGTAATGCTCAACCTAACTGAATCAGAGATAGTATCACTGAAATAAGTTAAAGTGGTTGTATCAAACAATCAGAACACTTTATTCCTGTAGCCTATAAATTGTGTGGTTTTGGATGGGCTGGTTTCTTTTTCTCTCTCAGTTTTTTTAACTGTAAGCTATGGATAATAATTATTATTGTGTAAGGTTGTATTGATAATGAGCTAAGATAGTATTTCTACAGTCCCTACTCTAGGATCTTGCATAAAATAGGCACAAAATATATTGTGAAATTAATGGCAAAAATAGCAGTAATTTACTACTACTGTAGTTCACTTAATGCATTCCCAAGGCCATAGTACTATATTTTAAAGTTGTTTTGATATTATAAAAGAGTGTCTCTAAAGGACTTGGAGTAAGTAGGGAGAAAATTAATATTAGACTTAGTAGTGATATATTTTATTTAATATTATATAACATAATTATAATATAGCCATAGTAATCTATTACTAATTTTCTATTTTATGTTATTCCAAGGTGCTAATTTGAAGGACAGTGCTAATTTAATGGTAGTTCATAAGATTTTCCTTATCACTATATGGCTCCATAGCATAGTCATTGGGAAAGGTCAATAAATAAACAGTACTGGTTATGATTCAGTATTATTATTTGTTAGTTGTTATTACTAAAGGTGAACTGTTAACATGTATTCATTTGTTTACAATGCTACATAATTTTCTCCTCCTGGTATTCAGTGCCTCCTGTGTACAATGATATAATTTTGAGGAAACAAGGTTCAGATAGCCGTGACTGGATTAAGGGGCTGAGGTCCATTGATGGCAGTGCCTGGCTGGGTTGTTCTTTCAATTACAATCTCAATGGCTTATCTTCAGGAGTCAGGTTCACATAAGCTGCTTATGTCAACTCAGGTGTCTCAGGCAGTGAGTCAGATGAAACCTGTGCATTACGGCAGCCTTTAGTGTGTGTTTTGAATTGTCCGGCCTTGCAACACGCAAAACAGTAATGTATTTCTCACATTATACTCTTCCATATTCACTATGATTTGTTGGTTACTCATCTCCACTACTTTATTATTTAATTCCTGTGGCAATCTTGTTTTTAATTTCAACTGCTGTGTTCCATCAAACGTTTTTTGACTCATAATTGGTGGTTAATTTTAGCTTCATGATCCATGTGATTTTAGTTTCATGATCCATGTGATTTTTTCCTAAGCATTTCTTCCATGGCTTCTCTGGATTCTTTTCCAACTTGCAACCATTTCAATACATTTTAAAACATTTACACTTTTCTCTAAGTCACAGAAACACATAGTTATTTGATCCAGTAAATAAATTATTGAAAACTCATAGGATTATTAAATATATTATGTCCTGTTTTCAATTTCAGTTGAGAGATATATTAGAAGTTCTAAGTTATTTTTAAAGAATGAGTAAATAAGTGTTCATAAATGCATATAATTCTTAGTAAATGCCATTACCTGCCACCTTTAAGCATTGACATTTATCACTTAACAGCCTTGATTTATTGGGCAATCACTGTGTGCTTGGTTATCCTTTAGTGGGCATCTGCATGTGTAAGTCATTCCTACTGAAGCTTAAGAACACATACACATACATACACATATTCTAGGCTGTACATGAAATGAAAAAGCATTGCATTTCGAGATGCACAATCAAGCGCATTTATGTTTTTTGGAATTGAATTACCAGTTAAATGAAATGTTGACACTTTTTAATATCAGGAAGTAATAAAATGGGTTATCAAAGATAAGTTCTTTGCAGAGAGAACATTTTAGAGTCAGGCACATCTAACAAAATATCAAAATTTAATTGTAAGATGAAACCATTAAAAGAAGGAGAAAAACATTTTGGTGCTGATGAAATGGTCATTTCAGAAAGCATAAAGGCTTTAAATATGACTGACCACAAATTATTTACAACCAGATAGAAGGGAATAGCAGGAAAGACATTCCTTGACCAAGGCCTTCAAACTCAAGGAACAGAACCAGGTTTTTTCCTAAAGGAATCTTCTGTGAAATCTCCCCAGACTCCACTTTGAATATGATGCATTTGATGAAGGATGCTTTTTATTTTCCAATTTATTTTAGTAAAATTAGAGTGATATAATGTAAAGAGTAAATAAAATTAAAATAATAAAAAATGAAATAAAATTACCTTTGTATATAGGGTATTATAATTACATATTATGATATATAGTTTCATATACTTGAAACCAGAATTGCCTTGTTTAATTGATTGAGATTGCATCTGAGAGTGTTTTTTACTTAGAGCATGTAAGTACCTGTGTAAGACTTTTGATAGCTGGCATTTAGCAACAGACCCCTTACTACAATAGTGTTTCAATGGAAAATAAATCGTGACTTACAGGCTTGCCCTGTCAAGTGCCATTTTAAGGAATGTAATGTGCCTTGGGGAACAGGTTTGTGTTTACTCATTTGCATCCATTGCTATCAGATGAGAGTTGACCAATTTATAAATAGTAAGAAGTTCTGCCTCCATGGGGTTGACATAAATTACTTGAATGGCAGGCTTGTGGAAATCTTGTTGTTTCTTCTGTTTGCCAATGAGTTGAGTATGGAAGGGTGCTGGGGTTTTGCTGTGTGACTGTGGGCAATTTGCTTTGCCCCTCTGAACCTCAGTCACTTTATCTGTAAAATGAGAGGATTGAAGAATATTATATTTAAAATGTCATTCTACTTAAGATTTTAACCTCGTGATGAGTTAAAGTTACTCATTGGTAGCACATTAATATGGGAAAGGTAACTAATGTGGGACCTGACTGTATTCTTCTTGTCTCAATCTGATGCATGGAAATGCAGTTCTCTTGGTTCGTAGGCAATCTCTGGTCATGAAGCAGCACAGTTGCTGCTTCAGTTGAACCTACATGGAATGAGAAAAGCTCTAGGTTGTTTTTGGAGCTTCCTCCAAGTGGAAAGATATTTCCCAGGTCACCCATGTGAGCCAATGACAGTAAGCACAAGAAACCTAATTACCTTTGAACTCCCCATCTTCAGATTACCTTCACTCCTGGAGACAGAAAGCTGTCTTTTTATTCTTATATACCCAGGGCCTGAGTGACACTTAAAGAAACATAATAAATATTAGTTGAATAATGAAATAAAATGTATTGTGTGTTATGTTAACAACTATCTACTATCTTCCCGTAACTTTGAGGTAGGTTGTATAATCCTTTTTGACAGATGGAGGACCTAAAGATTCAGAATAAATCCAAGTAGATTAAACCTGCTACAAAAATTATTAGCTTGAATATTTAAAACAAGTATATAACAAAAATAAAAAGTAACCAAGTTAGTAATATATCTTATGAGAGACACACTTAAACAAAACAACAAAACAGGTTGAAAAACTAAGAGATGGAGAAACGTCTAAGAAACCACAAGAAAAATATTGGAGAAATCCACAATCACAAAGGGATATTTTATACTCTTTCCCTCAAAGCTGACAAATGAAGCCAACAAAAGATTATTAATAGATACAACATTTTTTGACAATTAACAAGCTTGACATTAACCTTACCCTCTAACTTGGCTGTTTCTTCTCTGTTATTCTCTTTCTTTAAATGGACTTTATTGACATATACTTTAACTAGAGTAAAATGCATAGATATTAACTGTACTGTTTAATGCACTTTGACAAATATGTGCATACATGTAACAATTGTCCCGTTAGGGTTAGAGCATTTGCATTATCAGGGAGTTCTCCTGGGACCTTTCCACTCAACTCCAAAACCCTACCTCAGAGGCAACCCTGATCTGATTTCTATCACTAAAGATGAGCTTTCTGCTATTCTTGAACTTCATATAAATGAAATAATTTAGTATCAGTTTGTCTCCTTTCACTAGTCATAGTGCTTTTGAGATTCATTGATATTGTTGCATGTATCAGCAGTTCATTCTTTTTAAGATCAGTAACAATTTATTCTAATACTTCAATTTGTAACTAAGTTTTATCATTTAAAATAAACAGAACATTTTAGTTATTTTCATTTTAAAAATATTTTTCATTTTTAATTATAGTTGACATTAAATATAGTTTTATGTGTACAATATAGTGATTAGACATTTATATAACCTATGAAGTGATTACCCTGATAAGTCTAGTATATACCTGACACCATACATAGTTATTACAATATTATTGACTGTATTCCCTATGCTGTACTGTATACCCCTGGGGCTGTTTTCGAAAATGGCAATTTGCCCATCTTAATCCCTTTCTCTTTTTCACCCCTTCCCTATCACCTTTTCCCTTATTCCACTTCAGATCAAAAGACACACAGACTAAAAGTAAAGGGACAGAAAAAGATAGTTCATGAAAATGGATTAAAAAATCTGGGGTAGCAATATATATATAAAAGACAAAATAGACTTAAAAACAAAAACTGTAACAAGAGACAAAGAAGAACCCAGTAATTCTACTTCTGGGCATTTATCTGAAGAAACCCAAAACACTAATTTGAAAAGACATGTGCACCCCTATGTCCATTTCAACATTATTTACAATAGTCAAGATATGGAAGCAACCTAAATGTCCATAATAGATAAATAGATAAAAAACCTATGGTGTGTATATACAATGGAATATTTCTCACCATAAAAAAGAATGAAGTCTTGTAATTTCTGACAACATAGATGGACTCATGGGTGTTTTGCTAAGTGAAATAAGACAGACAAGTACCATATGATTTCACATACATGGGGAATCTGAAAACAAGATAAATGAACAAACACAACAGAAATAAATGCAGACATACAGAGAACATTTTGATGGTTGCTAGTTCATTCTTTTTTATGGCTAGGTAGACTGTCATGGATTTATCACAGTTCACTTACTGGCTCACTTTTGATCCACATTTGGATTGTTTCTAGGTCTTGGTTGTTATGGATAACGTTTCTATGAACATGAAAGTACAAACCTTTCTGTAGATGTATGCTTTTGTTTCTTCTGAGTAAGTACCTAGAAGGAGAGCTGCTGGATAATAGGCAAGTGTAAGTTTGACATTACAAGAAACTGACAAACTCTTTCAAAGTAATTGTATTGTATTATTTTACTTTCTTAGCAGAAATATGTGACAATTCCAGTTATTTACATTCTCACCAACCTTATTTTAGCTATTATTGTGGGTATGAAGTATGGTTTGATATAGTATCTCAGTTGAGTTTTATTTGCATTTCCCTGATGGTTTCAAGATTTTGATGATGTCTCCATGTACTTATTTGAGTGTTGTATCAAAACACCTAAGTTTTTTGCCCCATTAAAAAAAACAAATTAGGTTGTTTGCCTTATTATTAAGTAGCATGCAATTTTTATATACTCTGTATATAAGTCTGTGGTAGGCACAATGATCCTCCAATGATGTCTATGCCCTAGTCTCTGGAATCTATGTACGTTAAATCCTATGTGGAAAGGGATTTTGTGGACACAATTAAGGTCAGGGACCTAAAAATAGGGAGATTACTTTACATATTCTGGGTGGGCTCAATATCATCACATGAGCTTTTAAAAGCAGAGAACTTTCTCCGTCTGGAGGCAAAAGAGACCAGGCAGAAGGAAAAGTCAGAAAGATTTGAAGCATGAGAAGTTTCGATACACCACTGCAGGCTTAAAGATACAGGGACAATGTGACAAAGAATATAGGCAGCGTTAAGGAGCTGAAAGAGGCTCCTGGCTGACAGCCAGCAAGGAAATGAGGGCTTGTTTTAAAAGTCTCAAGGAACTGAATGCTGCCAACAACCTGAATGAGTTTCGAAGTGGATTTTCCCCAAGAGCCTCTAGTAAGAGCCCATGATGGCTGACACCTTGATTTTGGCCTTGTGAGATCCAGAGCAGAGGAACCAGAAGGTCCACCTGGACTTGCAACCTACAGAGCTCTGAGATAATAAACTTGAGTTGCTTTAAGTAACCAAATTTGTGATAACTTGTTAAAGTGGCAATAGAAAACTAATGCAAGACTCAAGTAATGCATTGCAAATATTTTTTTGCAATCATTGGCTTCACTTTTTGTTTTCTTAATGTTGTATTTTGATGAGTAATAGTTTTAAATTCAGGTGAAGTCCAATTTATAGTTTTTATTTTTACCATTCTTAGTGGTCCTTATTTTGTCCTTGGGAACTTACCTCTTACCTTTGGTTCCATCTTTCAGGAAATGTACTTTTTCAAAGTTTTTAAGGTTTGTCCTACAGCTTCCAGTATTGTTCAAGAATAATTAAAATATATCAGATCACTGGTTAGTTAGGAATCCTAAAAATGACACACACTTTTATTAGCTAAGTGTCTCCCTATATGAAGAATAATTTATCCTTATTTTATTAAATTACTATTGGTTCACTTTCCCCAAACCATTAATTTTATGATGAGCTATTTTAATTCTAATAGAAAGCAAACTATCTTCAGTACTTATTTCCTTAGCTCCCATTTACTGAGCATTGTAATGTGGCAGGTACTCTGTTGAGAGTGAGATATATCACTATCTTCATAATAACCCTGCAAAGTAAGTATTATGGACACCACTTTTAAAAATAATATTGTGGCCCTGGCTGGTGTAGCTCAGTGGACTGAGAGCTGGCCTGCAAACCAAAGGATCATGGTTCGATTCCCAGTCAGGGCACATGCCTGGGTTGCAGGACAGTTCCTAGCAAGGGACGCACGAGAGGCAACCATACATTGATATTTCTCTCCCTCTCTCCTTCCCTTCCCCTCTAAAGATAAATAAATAAAATCTTAAAAAAATAATGTTGTAGTGTAGTATTTAAAGGAAAACATAAACATTCTGAAAATCCATTGCATTAGGTCTTGCTGTTTTCAACTCTTATTCCCGTTAGGATGTTAATCTATGTATATCCATAGATCTCTCTTTAGAGTAAAACTTTACCGGTTTTTACTTTTTAAATAATATAATTATAAAAATGCCTGGACTCTACAATATTTCTGTTTAAATATGTAAGAAGAAGAGCTATTGGGAAAGTTCAATGATGAGGAGGTGGATAACATTGTCTTTACATCTAAAACTCAGACCTACATATGTGTTTTGTTTTGTGGCCTCTCTTTCATCAGACAAGGCATTGTTCTTCGGAGCCACGCATGGAAACAAAGGAAATTCTACCATTTAGGAATCTTACCTCTCTTAGTAAATTCCTTACTTTATCAGGTTTAGGAACTCATGAGATACATATTCTGGCTCTTGCAGTTTCGAATACCTATGCTACCTGGATCAAAGATGGCTCAGAATGTCACCTGAATGGCAAACACTGCAACATGAAGCTCAATCCACTGTAATTCATTCTCTTGAAATCTTTATAAAGCAGTTGCAAGGGAAATGCATGGATGATTACTGTTTATGCTCAAGGACCAAATTTACCGCTTTCATTGGGTTTGAAGGAGATGGTAATGAGTTTCTTTTGTGGCCCTGCCATTCACCAGAAGACAGCTCTTTCAAGATGAAGGCTGATTTAATTCTGTCTCACTGAATAGCATATCAGCAAGGTTGCCAGGGGAATTTTATTTTTGTTATTTTTTTAGTGAAAGTATTATATCCAACTGTTTTTTTAAAACCAAACTCTATAGAAATTTATTGATACAAAACAAAAAATGTAACAATTATATCCACTTCCTGCACCCCCTAACCCTATTGTCATTATTAACTATTTCTTGTATACTTCTGGAAGAGGATACATATACATAGGCACATGCATGCTCTTTAAAAATATACAAATGATTCCTCATTCTATGTAGTAGTTTCCATTTTCTCCTCCATGAAAACATAACTTACTTTTTGCCTCTTGTAATAACATATTTAGAATATCTCTTCTACTATATTGTTGAAATTGCTTTTTTGTGTAGTTTAACCTAATATCTCAGGGTATAGATGTAACTCATTCTTTGGGCCAGTGATGTCATGGTCTCTATTTTAACTGGATTATATTTGACATACATTATTAGTTTCAGATACACAACACAGTGATTTTTTTTATATGTTACACAGTTGTCCCTTGTACAACAGATATACAGGAATGTATCTAGTAAGTTGTATTTACTAGACATTCAGTTTGCTTACAGTTTTTTTTATTATATACAATGCTAAAGTGAATATATACAATATATGTAATATATATATTTCTTGTGATACTTTTGTGACTTTATCTGTTTGATGCCTTCTTAGTAGGAGAATTTTGAGACTGAAGAGAATGTACATTTTTAATCTCAATTTTGTTAGATTTTCCTCCAAAAGGTTATACCATTTACATGGACCTTGACAGTATAGGACACTGCCTCACAACTGTTGCAACCAAGGAATTTTAATTTTTGCTAATTTTATGGGTAAAAATTTTAGTTATTTTCTAGATTGAGTTTTTAAAAATATTTGGCTTTGATCATCTTCTTATAGTTTTATTTCTTTTTTTGTATTTGTTTTTCTACAAAAGTTGCATTTTAGAACTCTTTTAATGGTTTTTTCATTGATCTGTGGGTGTACTGTGTAAGTTCAAGAAATTAGCTATTTGTCACATTTTTCAAACATGGAATGAGGAGCATGAGGAAAATGTTAACATGGTAAAAGTAATTTTGAGACTATTTCATAGCTTACATATAGGATGTTTTTCTTTTTGCAGTTTTATTTTGATCTTTTAATTTAATAAAAATGTTCTTAATTTTTTAAACAATTTTTATCTGTTTATCTGATATAACTTATTTTTTCTTTGTGGCTTTTACATTCTTTGACTTATTCTTATTTCTTATTCTTAGGAACCTGTTCCTAATATATGTTCCCTTCTGAAAGATGGCTCAGATACTTGTCCCACATAGCAGAGAAAGGGAGAAAAAAACAAGAGTATCCAGGTAATAAGATGTTAAGGCAACAAAGTTGGAGGTTTGTTGTTGGTTTTGTGCATTTTGTTTGCTTGCTGGCTTGGTTTTTTTTTCAGGAGTTCACTGGCCCTAGTCAGCCCAGCTTTCATTTAAGGAAAGATTCGTGGGCGTCTTGTGGGCTTCACTCCATATGCCTCTGCAATACCTCTATGACTTGCAATAACAGCCATGTGGGATGCTAATTCAGTCTTTGGTTTCTTTTTGGTATCAAATACTGCCAGCTTGGCCTTAAATGTGTGCCAGATGAACTATGGTTTTATGATGTGATACTGTTAGGAAGTGTAGGTTAAGTATGAGTGTGAGTTGGCTTCTGCTTCTGGAGCAGTTCCTGTTGCCGATGGCTATGGCACAATCTTGGGAGCCCAAAAGCTTTGCTGGGTACTTTGGTGAGAAGTGCCTGGCAGTGAAAGGTCATTGAATCCCTGGTGACAACTGTGACAACTGCAAGTTCCCTGGTTTGTTGTCTTTTCTCTGATGGCCAGATTTATGAGTCCTATGAGAACTCACTTGCCGCATGCTTGCCTGGGGAGAGGTTCAAAAGCCTCACCAGAATGCAAAAGACACTGTCACAGCTTGTCACAAATGCACCAGGGTAACCTCCTGATATGTAAACTGAGGGCACTGTTGTCTTTCTGATTAATATTTTAAGGATGTCCATCACTGATGGGAAAGGAAACTTGAACAAATTTAACTTTTGAGTAGGAATTGAAAGCAAAAATAGAGGGATACCTAGTGAGAAAAAAAAAGTGACTTGGAAGTTTAAGGAGAAAAAGGAATGGTTTGAACTGAAATGGATTCTTTTGGAGACTGAAGTATATGGGCAATTGTCCCAGTTCTTTATATACATTTTACAAGGGACATATTCCAGGCACTGTGCAATAATGTTATTTATTCTTTTACTTCTGTTGCTTGAAACAGGTGCAAAAATGGATATAATTTTGTACTTTGTTTTTGATCTTGACAAATCTGATATTTCTCATGCTTGTGATTAAAGATGTACTACCAACTGGTATAAAATACTGTACACTTAGAGAAAAATAATCAATTTTATTAATCAATAAAATTCTCATATTTTATAAGTTCTAACATTTTTAAATTTTGAAAATTTTAGGATTGGTTGCAAGTTCTGTTGGTCACTGGGCAGACTTGAATATTTTATTTCTGAAACCTGTTTGCTTACTCTGCTAGTGTTCAGGATATGTTAGTTTATACCAGAATATTTAGTGTGGCTGATGATAGTAATTACAGATGGAAGGAAATTATTGAGGAAGACAGTGATGTATCTTGGACATTATTTTCATGGTAAAGTATTTACAAAACGCAGAGCAATGAAAAGGATTTTTACATTGAATTAAAATGAGGTACTGAAGATCAATTTGTTTTCAGAATGTGTTAGTGACTCCCATATCCTGTAACAGGGTCATAACCTGTTGCTAACAGGCTACCTCTCCCACACCTTGTGGCTCCTAAAAGATTTATAGCCTTTGCAGTCCAGAATTGTATTTCACTCACATGTACTTGTAAACTTGTAGTAAAGGTAAGGAAGACAATCCATTCTCTTCATTTCCCTCTCCATTTTTTTGGGGGGGCGGCACTTGTCCTTACATAAAGCCATACAAAAGAACTTTCTGTGATGACAGAAATGTTCTACATCTGCACTAATTTGGGAGCCAGTGGCCACATGTGGGTATTGAACACTTGAAATGAGGCTAGTGTGTCTGAAATTTAAATAGGCAGATGTGGCTAGTGCTGCTGCTTTGGACAGTGCCACCCTAGATAAGAGTTTGCATAATTTTCCCAATGGAGATTGACTTGGGGAAAACATCACCAACAAACATTTCTTCAATAATAGCATTGCTAAAAAAAAATTCAGAGTATTGTTTACATTTCCCAGAATTTAACTTAGGTAATTTTTCATAGGATGCTACTTCTCCCTAAGGGCTTTAGAGAATACTTATTGATTATATATGAGAAGAAAAAGCTCTAGTATTACATTTTTTTCCCATTTCATTGAGTTTATTGGGGACACTCTGGTTAATAAAATTATGCAGATTTCAGATGCAGAATTCTACAACACATCATCTGTACACTATATTGTGTGTTCACCACCCCAAGTCAAGTCTCTTTCCATCACCATTTATCCCTGCTTTATACTCCCTCACCTACCCCTCCCCAATCCTTAAAAATCACACTGTTGTCCACATTCATAAGTGTTTTTCTTTTTCTCTTTCTGCTCAATCCCTCCACCCCACCCTCCAGCGCACCAACTGCCCCACCCCCACCTTGCCTTGACAGCTGTCAGCCTACTCTCTATGAGTCTGTCTCTATTTTGCTTGTTAGGTCATATGGTGCTTGTCTTTCTCTGACTGGCTTATTTCACTTAGCATAATGCTGTCCACATCCATCTATGCTGTCACAAGGGGTAAGACTTCCTTCTTTTTTAGGGCCAAGTAGTATTCCATTATAAAATGTACCACAGCTTTTTTATTCATTCATCTATTGATGGACACTTGGGCTGCTTCCATACCCTGGCTATTGTAAATAATGCTGCTATGAACATAGGGGTGCATAACTTCTTTCAAATTAGTGTTTCAAAAATCGTAGGATATATTCCCAGCAGTGGCACTGCTGGGCCATAAGGCAGTTCCATATTTAACTTTTTGAGGTATCTTCATACTGCTTTCCACAGTGTCTGCACAAATCCATGTTCCCATCAACAGTGCAGGAGGATCCCCTTTTCTCCACAACCTTGACAACACTACTTGTTTGTTGATTTATTGATGATAGCCATTCTGCCAGATGTGAGGTGATATCTTGTTGTGGTTTTAATTTGCATTTCTATGATTATTAGTGATGTTGAGAATTTGTTCATGTATCTATTCACCATCTCTATGTGCATGTGAGAAGTGTCTATTTAGGTCTTTTGCCTATTTTTTAATTGGATTGTTTGTGTTTTTTGGTCTTGAGTTTTATGTTCTTTATAAATTTTGGCTATAAACTTCATATGAGATGTTCTCCCATTCAGTGGTTGTCCTTTCATGTTGTTGATGGTTTCCTTTGCTATGCAAAATCTTTTTAGTTTGATGTAGTCCCATTTGTTTATTTTTTCTTTTGTTTCCATTGACTGAGGAGATATATTGGAAAAAATGTTGCTATGAGAAATGTCCAAGATTTTACTATGTATGGATTTTTTCTTGTAGGATTCTTGGATTTTCTACTAGGATTTTTATGGTTTCAAGTCCAACATTTAAGTCTTTAATCCATTTTGAGTTTATTTTTATCTATGGTGTTAGAAAGTAGTCTAGTTTCATTTTCTCGCATGTATTTGTCCAATTTTTGCAACCCTAAGTATTAAATATGTTATCTTTACTTTGTTGTATGTGTTTGCCCCCTTTGGCAAATATTGACTATAAAGGTGTGGGTTTATTTCTGTGCTCTCTATTTTATTCCTTTGATGTATGTATCTGTTTTTATGCCACTACCATGCTGTTTTGATTACTATGGCCTTGTACTATAGTTTGATATCAGCTAGCATGATTTCTCCAACTTTCTTTTTCTTTCTCAAGATTGCTATAGCTATTTAGGGTCTTATTTTGGTTCCATGTAGATTTTTAGAATATGTGTTCTAGTGCTGTGAAATATATATTTGATATTTTGATAGGAATTGTGTTGAATCTGTAGATTACTTTGGGTAGGATGGAAATTTTAATGATTTTTCCTATTCATGAACACAGTATATGGTTCCACTTATTTGTATCTTCTTCCCTTTCTTTCTTTAGTACTTTATAATTTTACAATTATAGGTCTTTTACATTTTTGGTTAAATTTAGTCCTAGGTATTTTATTCTTTTTGAAGCTATTGTGAATGGGATTGTTTTTCTTATTTTCCTTTCTGATATTCATTATTGGTATATAAAAATACAACTGATTTCTGGATATTTATTTTGTATCCTGCTACTTTACTGAATTCATTGATCAGTTCTATTATTTTTTTGGTGGAATCTTTAGGGTTCTCTACAGACAGTAACATGTCATATGCAAATAATGACAGTTTTACTTCTTCCTTTCCAATTTGGATGTCTTTCATTTCTTCTTGTCTGATTTCAGTGGCTATGACTTTCAGCACTATGTTGAATAAGAGTGGTAAAAGCAGATATCCCTATCTTGTTCTCTCTCTTAAGGGAAACACTTGTAATTTTTGTCCTTTGAGTATGATGTTGGCTGTGGGTTTATCATACATGGTCTTTAGTACATTGAGGTATGTTCCCTCTATGGCCAGTTTGCTGAGAGTTTTTATCATAAATGAGTTCTACATTTTATCAAATGCTTCCTCTGTATCTATTGATATAATCATGTAGTTTTTTATCCTTCATTTTATAGATGGGGTGTATCACATTTATTGATTTGTGGATATTGTACCGACCTTGCACCCCCAGAATAAATCTAACTTGATCATGGAGTGGGACCTTTTTAATGTTGCTGGATTTGGTTTGCTAATATTTTCTTGGAGATTTTAGCATCTATATTCACCAGGGATCTTGGCCTATTATTTTCTTTCTTTATAGTGTCCTTATCTAATTTAGGTATTAGGAAAATGCTGGCTTCATAAAATGATCTTGAGAGTCTTCTCTCCTTTTTAATTTTTTTGAATAGTTTGACAAGGATAGGTGCTAGCTCTTTAAATGTTTGGTAAAATTCTTCTGTGAAGCCACCCAGTCTGGAACTTTTGTTTGTTGGGAGTTTTTGATTACTGCTTCAATTCCATTAGTTATAATCGGTCTCTTCAGATTTTCTTATTCTTTCTGGTTCACTTTTGGAAGATTGCATGTTCCTAGGAAATCATCCATTTATCCAGATTGTCCAATTTGTTGGCATACAGTTGTTTGTAAAACTTCCTTACAATCCTTTGTATTTTTTTAGTGTCAGTTGTTACAATTGCTCTTTCATTTCTGATTTTATTTATTTATTTGGGCCCTCTCTTTTTTTCTCTTGATGAGTCTTGTTAAAGGTTTGTTGATCTAGTTTATCTTTTCAATGAACCAGCTCTTGGTTTCACTGAATTTTTTGTATTGTTTTTTAAACTATATTATGTTTAATTTTGCTATGATGTTTATTATTTCCTTTGTTGTTATTCTTTTTCTAGTTCCTTTAAGTATAAAGTTAGAGTGTTTATTTGAGATTTTTCTTGTTTCTTGATATTGCTATGAATTTACCTCTTAGCATTGCTTTTGCTGTATCCCATAGAATTAAGGTTGCTGTGTTCTCATTTTCATTTGGTTCCATGCATCTTTTGATTTCTTCCTTATTGTTAACCCATTCATCATTTATTAACATGTTATTTACCCTACATATCTTTGCATGTTTTTCAGTTTTTTTCTTGTGATTAATTTTAGTTTCATACCATTATGGTCAGAGAAGATGCTTCATATGGTTTCAATCTTCTTAAATTTATTGAGACATGATTTGTACCCTAACATGTCTCAATCCTTGAAAATGTTTCATGTGTACTTGAAAATAATATATATTCTGTTACTTTGGGGTAAAATACTCTTAAGATATGAATTAAAGTTGTCTGATCTAGTGTGTCATTTAAGGCCACTATTTCCTTATTGATTTGCTGTCTGGAAGATCTATCCATTGATGTCAATGGGGTGTTAAAATTTCACACTATGACAGTATTACCCTCACTCACTCAGTTTATGTCCATCAAGATTTGTTTTATATATTTAGGTACTGTTATTTTGGGTGCATGAATGTTTTACCAAAGTTATATCCTCTTGTTGGATTGCTCTTTTTATCATTATGTACTTCTTTGTCTCTTATAGTCTTTGTTTTAAAGTCTATTTTGTCAGACATAAGTATTGCTGCCCCAGCTTTTTTTCCTTTCCATTTGCATGAAATATCTTTTTCATCCTTTACTTTTAGTCTTTGCGTATTTTTCATTCTGAGGTGGGTCTCTTGTAGACAGCATATGTATTAGCCTTGTTTTCTTATCCATTCAGCTACCATATGTCTTTTGAGTGGAGCATTTAAGCCATTTACATTTAAGTGATATTTGATAGTTACATATTTATTGCCATTTTATTCTGTTAACTATGTTCTTCTATTTTTTCTTCTTTTTAATACTGGTTTGGTGATAACAAATTCTTTTATCTTTTTTTCTGGGAAGCTTTTTTATGTGTCTTTCTATTTTATTTTATTTCTATTCATTTATTTTACAAAGGGAGAGGAGAGAGAGAGAGAGAGAGAGAGAGAGAGAAACATTAATTAATTAATTGTTCCACTTATTTATGCCCTCATTTGTTGATTCTTGTATATGCCATGACCTGGTATCAAACTAGCAACCTTGGCATATTGGCAGGATGCTCAGTGGAGCTACCTGTCCAGGGCACTCTCCTTCAATTTTAAGTGATAGACCTGCTGGGTGATGTTATCTTGGTTATAGGTCCTTACTTTTTATCACTTTGAATATCTAATGCCAATCCCTTCTGGCTTAAAATGTTTCTATTGAGAAATCAACTGGTAGTCTCATGGGAGCTCCCTTGTAGGTAACAAACTATCTTTGTCTTGTGGCTTTTAAGATTCTTTATTTGTTTGTCTCTAAGCTTTGCCATTTAATTATGATGTGTCTTGGTGTTGGCTTCTTTGGGCCTATTTTGTTTGGGACTCTGTGCTTCTTGGACTTGTGTGTCTTTTTACTTCACAAGGTTAGGGAAGGTTTTCATTATTATTTCTTCAAATAGGTACTCAGTTCCTTGCTCTGTCTCTTCTCATTCTGGAACCCCTCTCATGTGGCTGTTGTTGCACTTTATGTTGCCCTCAAAGTCCCTTAAACTATTGTCGTTTTTTAAAAATTCTTTTTTTCTTTTTCTGTTCTCATTGGGTATTTTTTTCCTACCTTGTCTTCCAAATAACTTGTTTGATCCCTGCCTTATCCAACCTACTGTTTATTCCTTTTAGTGTATTCTTTATTTCAGACATTGCATTCTTCATTGTCCTTTTTATGGTTTATATGCTATTTTTATGCTGTTCAGCATCCTTATAACCATTACTTTGAACTCTATGTCTGATAAAATGCTTGCTTCCATTTTATTTAGCTTTTCTGGAGATTTCTCCTGTTCTTTCATTTGGGCCATCTTTCTTTGTCTCCACATTTTGGCTGCCTCTTCATGTTTATTTCTATGTATTAGGTAGATGTCCTATGACTCCCAGCTTTGGTAAGGTGGCCTTACATAGTAGGTTCCTGTTGGACCCAGTGGCACAGTCCTCTTTATTACCTGGCTGGGTGTTCCAGGAATGCCCCTTGTGTTGGTTATGGGGGCTTTCCTATTATAGTTGAGTCTTGATTGCTATTAGCCCATTCATGCATGGGGTAACCCTTATGTGGGCTGACTATGAAGATCAGCTCTGACCATAGTGTACAAACTGCCATGCACGTGCTGACCACACAGAACAGAATTCACCTCAAAATGGTCTGGCACCTGCTAAGATCTCCCTTTCAATATGCTGTTGGTGAAGTTAGTTGGATCATTTGAATTGGAATTTGCCTTATCAAGGTTTGATGCCTGCCAAGATCTCCTTTTGAATGTGCCACTTGTAATGCTTATTGGCTCTTGCTCTGTTGTAGTCTTAAGCTGGTCACTGGGTGTGTTGGTCCGGGGCCTCTTGGGTGAGGATCTGGTACAGACCAATATTAGATGCTGTTGTGGCTGGCCCTCAGTAACCTGTTTGGAGCTATAAACAATCCACAGTTTGTAGCTCTCACTGCCGGGCTTAGGTGCATGTGTGAAGAACCAAGGTATGCACCAAGGCTGGCTTTACCAACACCAGGCCTGGGAACAGGTCAGAAAAAGTCCCAAGACACACTGGGATTCACCTCCATCTGCCTCTGCCTACTGGCTGCCTGTTAGACTCTATCACTGAAAGCCTCTGGCAGTACTCGAGTTGTATGAGGTAGGTTCTTAGGGAGTCACCAGGTAGGGGCAAGTCATGCACACTGGATTAATGCAGGTTCAAACTCAGTGCCAGTGCTGGATCTGAGGCCACCCAGCAAAAGTCTCTAGGTATACCAAGTCTAGCTGCCACACACAGGTAGCTCGCGCACCTTTGTATTGGATGTGAGGTCTCAGGGAATCATCAGGGTGAGGCTAGCCAGGTTTATCAGGCCCAAACAGATCGAGATTGGCCATATGAGTGGAGAGCTCTGCTCCAATTGAGTGCGCATGGGAAAAATTGTCCCTGTTCTAGAGCCAAACACCTCAGTCTGTCTCAAATTCTGCCAGGACAGTGGGGTTGCCTAAAGCCTAGAGGGTGATTCTGGCAGATCTCCCATGATGGGGATGCACCAGTCAAGTTTACAGGAAGGTGGGAGCAATGTCCCCAATCCCAATGACATACAACTGTCACTGATGCCCTCTGAGTCTGCCTGGAACTCTACACACTGGCCAAGGCAGCTGATTCCTCAGCAAGGCACAAGCTCTGTAGAGTGGGGTAAGAGGGAGTCCAGAGGGTGGGGCTATTGCTTTCCCCTAGGCTGATACCACATGGAGGGGAGTGCTCCACCCAAGAAAGATGGTGTTTGAAGTATGAAAGAATGACTCAGAACAAAGATCCTGACAGCTATCCCTTCAGCTCTCTCCCTAGAGCCTCAAATTGCAGACTCTCCTCATGAGACTCTAGGCCACTCCTCCCTCTGCCAGGTGAGTGGCTGCAAATGAGACTTTGTGTGTTGGCTCTTTAAGAGGGTACCTGTGTCTCTAGTGGACTTTTGTCTCTCCCTGGAAGACAGAAACTCCCTGGTTTTCACAGCCAGATGTTATGTGGGTGCCTCTTCCTGGCTCTGGTGGTCTGGGCTATGGAGCCAAGCTTGGTGTTTAGACCCCACACATCACAGGGGGAACTTCCCCCCAACCCCCTACAGCTAAGATATCCCTATGGAGCCTCAGCCACCACCTTTGGGAGCAGGGTCAGCCCTTTTTTCATTTCTGCCCTTCTTATCAGTCTCGATGTCACTTCTTTTGTAAATCCTTGGTTATAAGACTTCTCTTCAGCTAGTCTTCAATTGGTTATTCAGGATAATTGTCCTATAATTTGGTGTAATTTCAGTTTTGTCCTGGGAAGAGGTAAGTGTAGTTTGTACCTATTCTGCTGCCATCTTGGATCTCCCCATTTTCTAAAACCTTCAAACAGGAATTTACAATTTGATAAATAAATCTTATCACTTAGATCTTTGTTTTTTTCTTTTTAAAATACATTTAAGCTATTCTCATGTGACCTTAACCAGGTTGGATGTAAATTTGGAAACTTCTTATATTTATCCCAGACTGTTTCCATAGAAATCTTATGTGACAAGATTTAGAGAGGAAGCATTTTTCATTCTATATTTTGGTCCTTTGCAACCTGTCTTTTTTTAAACCATGAAGGTGTGAGGGAAATGCATGAAATTATTCTCAGAAATTATTCTCATAGCTGCAATTGGCTTTATTTCACAGCTCTGAGGAGAGCAAAACTTTTTTTTCTATATGATGTCATCATTTCAAGATGACTGATATCATCCCAAATAGTTCATCACCTATAATAAACTTTTCATTCCCAAATGAGTGATTTTTAAACATGTGAGCTAATAGTCACCAAGGAGCATGATCTGTGCCATGATATTTTTCTAAGGGATATAGTATGATAAAAGGTGTCACTGAGGCATAGAGATCAAGAGATATAAAACATCTATGAGCTAGGGTACATGTAGTACATTTAGTTTGACTTCCTGAGTAATGATTTTATTTATTTATCTGCTCTGTCATATGAACATGCTGTTACTTATTTCTTGGGAAATCATTGTCCAAATATCTGTCCAGAAGGTATCCATGCATGTACTGTGAAAAATAGAGATATTTATTGAAGAAGATACAAGATACAAGAAACATTGTACGTAGGACAATGGCACCTCAGTCTTCTTCAAAGTAGGCACCTTGGGACCTCACACAGTTCTAGTGGCCATCAGGTGGCCTATCATATTTTCCTGAATCTCATGGATGGTCTGAAATCTCTTCCCTTTGAAGGGTGATTTTAGCCTGGGGAAAAGCCAGAAGTTGTAAGGTGCCAAATCTGATTTTGGGGGTGCTGAGTTACTTGGGTGATTTGACATTTCATGAAAAAACTCTTCATGAGACATGATGCATGAGCAGGCGTGTTGTCATGATGAAGCTGCCAATCACCAGTTGTCCATAGCTATAGCCTTTGAGTCATCTGAAGAGTTTCCATGGAGGATGTTCAAGATTAACAATGACATGTTCAGATATGACATGTCACTCATTCTAGGCCCTAAAAATATAAAGAAGTGCTATATGTTCCTCTTGTTCTAATAGAAAGACAGTGGGTGAAAAGATAAACAGATACATATAATGAAACATGTTGACTATGGCAATGAGATATACTCAGAGTATGAGAGGAGGAGAGTGAGGAGGTATGTGGCACTTGCTGGAGGAGGTGAAAACAGAGAACACAGGTCAGAGAAAGGCTCTGGAGAAAGTAATGTCTCTGTTGAGTTTCTCAGAGTGGTTAAGAATTGACTAGTAAAAGGAAGTAGGGTACAGAGAAAGGCATTTGAAAGAGAGGGAACCTCAAGAGCATAGAACAGAGATAAGAAACACCTTGTAAGAAATAAGTTCAGCCCTGGCTGGTGTAGCTCAGTGGATTGAGGGTGGGCCTGTGAACCAAAGGATCGAGGTTCGATTCCCAGTCAGGGCACATGCCTGGGTTGCAGGCCAGTTCCTGGCAAGGGACGCATGAGAGGCAACCATACACTGATACTCTCCCTCTCTCCTTCCATTCCCCTCTAAAGATAAATGAAAAAAATGTTTTTAAAAAAGAAATAAGTTCAATATTTTCAGAACATATAGTGTATTGCAGGGATAGGTGGGAAACAGATCATCATAGGATAATTTCAGGTGGGTGTTATAGGCCTTGTTAAAATGCTTGTAGCTAATGGAGAACTGTAAAGGGCTTTTGGCAGAGGAGTGGCAGGTCTGATTTGCATTTCAGATAAATCTCATTAGAAGCTGGGTGGAGGATCAATGAGGAAGAGAGACCAGTCAGGAGGCTGCTATGGTGGGTGCAGGTTAGAAAAGATGAAGGGTCGGATGAGTGGCAATGAAGCCGGCCCGGGATTGTGGTGATTGGAAGGAGGGGTGTAAAATGGAAAATGTTTATGAGCCAAAGCCAGCAGGACTGGGGATTGATGGAATATGAGATACAATGGGAGCAAAAGGGGTGATACAAAGCAGGATTCTGTGTTTTAATTGGATGACCAGGCAGATATTTGTGGTAGCACCTGCATCTGTGAACTGCGGGGGATAAACCAGACTGAGGGAAAGAAGTGCCCTTGGAATATATCCCCAGGAAATTATCCAGAAGGGTGGGAGATATGTAAGTCAAGGTTAGAGAAGATTTCTGGGCAGGAAAGAGATATTTAAGAATAATCAACATTCTAGCAAATCTCTCATGTATGGACAGAGATGGAGGAGGATCGGTGATGTATGAAAAAAATCAAAGAAAAAGGATCCTATGGATATAGAGAAGGAATAGGGTTGGGGATGGGGAGAAGGAGGATGAACAAGAGTATAGAATCATGGGAAGGAAAGAAGTAGTTTCCAGAAGGTTAGCATGGTAAACATAGACAATAGGAGAGACTGAGACTGTTCTTTAGACATTATCTTACACATGATAAGCATCTAGCTCCTCTGTTGACTGTTCCTCTTTTTCTTTGACTCTTCTCTGTCTTGTACACATAAATACTCTGCTATACATTCCTCAAATTTAAAACTCAGTTTACAGGCGTTGCCACCTTAGAGGGTGGCAAACCCTCTAAACTTGATACCCATCAGAGCTATAGAAGGTACTTCTTCATTTCACCCTATTGCTCTAGTGCTGACTTATCATTGCAGAGAAAACACCTACATGCTTACTTTCTTTTCTATACTGGAAGCTCTTCAAAGTTATTGTGGCAGAATGATTTGCATGAAGGGCCCCATTTTTTCATGTTTCTCTGTTTCCACTCTTTGATAGTGCACCCCCACACTTGACCTTGACTGCGTGCCTTATTTGAGCCAATGGAATGGTAGCAAACTTGATGTAAACAGTGACTTGGAAGTGCTTGTACATTTTCATTCTCTTTCTTAGATTTCTGCCACCGAAGGCTACCAAGTGCAGGCTAACCTGCTGGAGGAAGAGAAGGCACTTGGAGCAGAATGAAGTTATCCTAATCAAAGCCATTCTATATCACACAGCCCCTAGCTGACCCAATAGCAGAATTCCCAAGTGCTAAGTTTTGGGATGATTTGTTACACAGCAATACCTGATACAATTAGAAATCATATCTCTACTTTTTTTTTTTTTTACATTAGCACATTAGCTGAGTGCTTAATATAGTGAGTGGTCCATAAATATATTTTGAACTGAAAAGCACAGAAGAAATGGAATGAAGGTTTCCATCTATTGCAAAGCTTTTTTATTCTCTCTTTTACCAAACATCATGACTATGCCCCAGCTTTCTCACTTTTACCTCTGAGACCTCAGGAGCTAAATCTGTAGGGGTGGCTGTGGGAATTCCATTATGCACAGTGTGGTTTGAAGTCTACAGACAAGGGAGCATGGCTTCCTTCCTTGGCCTGCTGCTCCACACACGGTGAGTGGAGCAGCCAAGCCAAAGTGGCAGCCGCAGTGTGGGAGCCCAGCTCTGCTGCCATAAATTACCCAGGGCCAGGAAGGAGCAGTGAGAGTCAGCGGTTTCAACTACCTAGTAGTTCATTTTTGTTCTTGTTTTTCAGTTAGCAATCTGTAAAATTTATTGCAAAATTAAGATCCCTGCTCCAGAGTCAATAATATTCCTGGTGCCAGGTGGTGTAATAATTCACAAAAAGGTCAGGAGTTGGAGGGAATGAGACTGATTTAGGAAGTAGACTTCCAACCCCTATTTGCTGCTGCCTACTCCCTGATGCTAAAGGTCAGGTAAGTAGAGGGCTAAGATTACAGCCTCATAATATCCTTGGAGGGCTAGAATTTCTATTGGGTTTGAAATTTAAAACAAAAACTGTTTCTTTTGCATGATGGATTCCTTTTATCCTTCCCACCTCTGTTTCCATTTTAGCATAAAAATAGAAACATTTAATTTCATATTTTGTTTCTGGCATCACAGGGAAGAGGTATTGCAGAAAACTTGGCCTTGTGTAAGCTTCCTGTAGTGCTTTCTAATCCCCTAACATGAGTCTCTCTGAGCTTGAAGAGTCATAGGAGAGCTTCCTATTCCAATGTCTTCACTTACAGATGCGAATGCCCTCTTTTACCCACATAATATAATATCTTTAAATATTATATATTTAATATATTTATATAATGTCTTCATATGTAATATATCTTTAAAAAATCTCTATCTCCTATTTTTTCTTTTTGCAAAATGATCATAATAAGTATAGTTATTAATGCCCTATTATTTCTTAAAGAGTCTAAATTATGTGTCTGATTATCTAAAAGAACCACAAAACCACATTTTCATTCTAGCTTCAAGGCAGGAGATGTTATCATTAATTTGCTTTTAGTTAATTATCTTTACAAAGTTTCTGAAAGAAAACAATTAAAATGTTCTGTTTTGTTATTCAGTCTCTTCTTTAAAATGTGTACAAAATCATCTTTGCAATCTGGGATGCAAGTGTAGTGTTTTGGGGGAACATTTAACAGCTGATTGGGAATTTTTCCTCTACAAGTTAAATTTCTATCCATTTCTCTCTTTCTTTTTTAGCTAAAAATGGAATTTATTGATTCATGTCATTGAAAAACCCAGAGGCAGATTTAGTTCTATTTCTCAGTCTGTCATCTGCAGGGTCAGCCTTCTTGTTCAATGTTGTCATTTACTATTTTAGAAAATGTAGATGGAATTTCTTTCTTTCAAATCCTTGGTTCTTTATTGGAACTGGAGCTTTAGCCACTGCTCAGGGCTGGCTATAAGGCATAGATGGAAGGAATTGCTTTGATGTTTTTCAAAGTCAAGAAAGAATTTTACACCTCTCTGAGTATCCCTTGACTGCAGGTAAATAATGTATGTCTCCGGAGAGGTACCAATTAGAGCTAATTGTATATGACCTGATTGATCCATGGAGCACTTAGGGCTTCTAATTGGATTTGCTACTGTCTTCAAACAGTGAAGATTTGGTTTAGTAGCGGATTGTGGATTAGAGGACCTGGCTGCATTCTCTATCTAACCATAGCCACACTGTCAACTTAATGACCTACAAGGGGCCATATAAACCAACCCTTGTTCCAGAATTCCTCCTCTAAAATCAAGGAAGGTTTAGGAGTGCTGATTCCCAGCATCTGGGAGGGAATGCCGGTTGCACAGCTCAAGAGCTGATACTTTTTCCCAGGTGGGTAGAGTAGGAGAGGTACAGAAACTCGACTGTTGTGAAACTTTTGTAACCTGACCTGGGGCTGGGCAAAAGGAGCCTGGCTTCAAGCTCCACCAAGACCTTGAAACTCAGCCCAAACTGATTAAAACTTGTGAGTATGTGAGTCTTTTCAAGTGCACTAATTGTGGTACAGTGTGGACGGAAACTGTGAAAAAGGAGTGTTTTGAAAGTCACAAGCTTGGGGTGAATCTTACTTCTAATATGATTAAACATCTGTTCCATTGTGAGATTTGGGTCAAAACTCAAGTGCATAATCAGTTGGAAAACAAATTAAATAGGTGTAGTTGAGCAGTCAATAAATAGGTTACTTACTCTAATGATGTTTATTCTGATGCAGTTAAAATTAAATGCCTCAAGTGGGTATCATCTTTTCAATGTTATCAATCAATATGTTTTAAAAAATTGAGTGCTTTTTAATTGATATGAGACTGATTGCATATTTCAAATTGTTTCAAAATAGGAATTGTCTATATTCAAGGGGTATACTTACTTTCTCTTGTAAATATACGTAGTGAGCATTCTATGATCTTCCTTGGGAAACAAAATTAAAATGTCATGCTATCATCCCCATATGGCAAATAGTACTTACAATTTCATTCTCAGTTGCCTTCCTTAGCTCACACCCATAGATACACTTTATTCTTCCACCTACATAGAAAGTACCCTAGATATTCAGTTTCAGCACCCACCTTCCAGAATTCATGTCACACAGTTTAGAGCAAAAAGAGGTAAAGGAAGCATTTCCTCACCTAGCTATTTTCTTCCCAGTTTGCATAACAACAAATTGTCTACAATATATTGAACATGAAGCAGAGGTTCAGGCAGCAGGATATAATGTTGTGGTGAGAGGTATGCACTTTAAAACTAGACTGCCCAAGCTCAAATTCCTGCTCTGCCACTTATTGGCTGTATGACCTAGGGCAAGTTATTTAAATTGTTTGAGCTCTGGTTGGCTCCTCTACAAAGTAGAATAATATTTCCACCTCTCTCAAGGGATGTGGATGAAACAAATCAATCTTCACAAAGTCCTTAAAATAGTGCCTGTGTACTATTACATTTATATACACAAAATACATGTTTCTCTTACAATACCCTAAGTGCCTTAGGAGTCACGTATCTGTGAGTTCAAGTAGTCATGAAATAAATTTTCTTCCAGTAATGCAAGATTTATCTAATTAGAGTGTTCCATTTTGAGGTTGTTTGGTATCCATATGCTACCCTCCTCTGGAAATCAAGGATATTTTGCTTGTAGCTCAGAGCTGTTCTGCTTGTGAAGCACACACGAAGCCCCAGATTATACATACCATTTTGGAGATTTTAAAATACTTTTCCCCCTGCTTTTTCTTAGGCTCGTGTAAATTTTATTATTCTTATCACAAGGAGGATAAGCTGATGTGCTTGATGGAATAGTTTTAGTTAGGGAATGAATGAAAATCCACTAGCTGTAGCTGATCTGCATCACTGGTATATCTGCTCACCCTTTATACAACCTTTTAAAATAGTGAAATGCTCTTTTTCTAGAGTCCTTTTCATGAAAAAAAGGTTTTTAAAGACCCTACTGGAAGTTCATGTGAAAACTCAGGGTGGTGAGGTTTACCTGGTGTAGGGATTTGTTTCAGGTTAAGTCATAAACCAACGTGTGCTACTCTCTCTGCTCCTCTTTATGATCCTGATGGGGACTGAAGCATTCTTTACCTTAAATAAGGCAGAAAGGAGAAGAAAGAGGTTAAGAAGGAGAGGGGAGCTTTAGAACAGAAAAGAAATGAAAAGAAAAAAGAAAAACTAAGCCCTCAGATTTTGAGAAACCCATATACTTATCAAACTCTGTTTTCCAGTCTCTGTCTAAGACAGATGAACTTTGATTAAGGTGCCACTTTGTCAGGTATCAGAGTGAATAAATTCACAGGTTTTCATGTTATGGGACTTTTATTCTTTCACATAATGCAAAGTGGATGAATGATCTCCTAGCCATTTTTAAATGTGTGAACTTTTAAATTTTGACTTAAAACATAGTTATTCTTTTTTTTAAAGGATCATGACTCTATTTACTGCCTCCATTTTTAATTTTGTCTTCTGTAAGTCTAGGCATACCATTTTTATCTTATTTCAATATCCTTTGGTAATTTCATTGATTTTTTGGATGGTAACACCAAGAATACTTAAAGTATATTACAAAATACTTCAGAATAAAAGTCTGTTAATCCTTGTTTTCTTTTTCTAGCTAGAAACTTCTCATCAAGATGTCAAAATGTCACCAGGTGTGAGATAACCAGTTATTAATAATGATAACTCAGGAAGAAACCATTTACATTAATAAAAGTGTAAGAAGAAGGTATTTTCAAGGAGTTTATAAGATCTTCCCCCAACAGCTGTCCTTTCCAAAATTTCTGTTCTTTCCATCTGACTCTCCCTATGGGTCATTCTTTCTTAAAAGCCAGAGATAAATTCCTAATAGCCACTGACTTAGACACTAAGTCTTTTCACTGCTTGAATTTTGATTTCCTGAAAGCTACCCCAACTTAAAAGAGCCAAATAATCTATGTGTGGAACACTTTTGCAGAAAATTCTCTGGCTTTGTGCCTCAACACTCAGTAGGCTATTAGTGGAGTGACTCTAATTCATCATTGAAACCAGGGCATTTTTGAGAGGGAAAGGAAGTGCTATTAATAATTATCCAGGACAGCAAAACCTGGGGTTATTTCACACAAATGGGGATGAATTTTTAGGAAGTAATTGGTCAGCAAATAAAAACTCAAAAGAAAGGGAAAAAAGCAAACTAGGAATTATTTTCTTGCAATAATGTTTAAAAACTGTACTGTGTACTTTGTATCTATTAACTCATCATAGTAACTGCATTAGATAGATATCATTATTACTGTTTTATGGATGAGAAAACTGAGCCTGTAGGAAGTGCATTCATTTGCCAAACATCACGACATAATATATGTTGGGGATAGTGTTGACTTTAGAGGTTAGAAATTGTGAAAGAAACTGACTGACTGAATGAATGAATAAAATGATTAAGAAAAACACAGCACATCTCATTCATGAGATGAAGATATTCCTGTGTATATTACCATCTGAGTTTTCAGAAACCTGCCAATTTGACAAAATATTCTTAGCTAATTTATAGTTCCTGTACCTATTTTACTTTTACAACATCATAAAGATGATAGCAAGTTCCACCAAATGAGAAATCTCAGGATCATTGCTTGGATAATTGCTTCAAGTGGAAAAATATGTATAGTTTCCCAGTCATATATTTGATTAGCTGAAAAGAGTTCTTAAATTTTTATTCTATGATTTCACCTCTAATAATGTATTTTACAGAAACAGAGCTGAGTCTTCATACTCTTTGTATGGACCAGTCATTAGACACAGGCCGCCCTGTGGAAGGTTTGAGTCCTTCAGCTGGAGGCTTTCTTCAGCCTATTTTAACATGCTTTCATGTTAAATGGGGATTAATAATAACCACCTTGTTTACCGCACATGGTTATTATGGGAATCAGTGAAATGACACTGTATCTTAAGGTGCCTCAAAATGTAAACATGAAATGTGAGAGATCTTGCTGTCAGTCCAATAGCCCTGAATGAATTTGCCTTCCAGTTGCACTGTGTATGAAGACCTGACTTCTGAGGGAGGTCTTTCAGTGACACACTTGGATTTGGAAAGGTTCACAAAGGCAGGCAGTGTTGAACCCATCTCTTCTCTTTATTTTCTGTGAACCACTGTCCTTAGAAGGGTAAATGTGGTGGTTGATGACTGTCCATCAAACAGTAGGTGTGGCCAACAGATTTTAATATGGCCCCTGGTTATCCCTGATCCTGGTCTTCATGCCCTTCTGTGATTCCCTCTCCTTGAGTGTATGCAGGAACTGTAATTTGTTCCTAACCAATGGAATATAGCGAAGAACGTGGTTTGTCACTTACATGATTATGCTACATTATATTGTACATTTCAGCTTGTTAGCAGACTCTCCCCTTTGACTCTTCCTTGCTGGCTTGGTGAAGCATGCTGTTAGGTTAGAGAAGGCCACACAATGGGGAACTGAGGACAGCCACTATCCAATAGCCAGCAAGAAATCGAGGCCCTTGGTCTGATAGCTCACAAGGAAGTGAGTTCTAACAGTCATGTGTGTTTAGAAGTGGATCCTTAGCCAGATGAACCTCAGTTGAGGACACAGCCCTACCTGCCAGCTCAATGACTGTATGCAGAAGACCCAGTTAAGCAATGGATTCCTGACCACCAGAAACTGAGATAATAACAATTTGTTGTTTTAAGCTGCTAAGTTTGTGATATGGTTATGCAGCAATAGATAACAAATACACTAGGTAGTAATAATACAATATACTTTCAAAGGCATATATTGATAAGTTATATTTCCCAAATGGGTATTTTAGAAACTAAACCAATTATGCTTATCCACTCTTGAGTTGTGCTTATGTCACTGACAACCAGTATAAGAGAGTCCATTCAGGGAGTTTGGGAAAGAAGAATTCCACCCATGGTACTATTAGATGTATAACTCTGAGAAAGTCACACAACCACTCTATATCTATCTATCTATCATCTATCTATCTATCTCTATCTATCTATCTATCATCTATCATCTATCTATAGCTGATTTATATTTACAGTGAGATAATATTTACCTTACAGGATTTTGTGAGAATTAAATGAGATGATGCATGTAAAATGTCTGATATAGTGGTCATTGAGAGATTCAAGTTTCTCCATTTCTTTCAAAGGTTGACTGGCATTTAATTGAGCTGATATGTGCTCTATAGACAAATGATGGGGAATATTGTTTATTCTTTAAGCTGAGAGAAGTTAACTTCAGTAGAAGATCATCTTGCCCTTTTTCATTGCAATTGGATACCAAGTTAGCAGGACATTGGCTAAATTGGTTTTGTCAACTAAAGCCAGGTCTTGCTACTAAAAGTGGTAAGTGGTTTGGACATGTAAATCTAGGGGCTCTTCAGGTTTCTGAAAGGACTAAAGATGCCAGGTTAGCTAGAAATAAAAGTTTTTAAATCCATTTAAGAAATATTTTTAGCACCAATTATGTACTAGGCACTCTCTGTGGTATTTAAATCTTAATTGTATCTGTATATCTGGATATGAAACTCTTTATTAAAGGTCAACAGATTTAAATTTTCAGGGATAGCCTTTCATTGGCCCACAATGTCATGAGATGAAGTCAGGGTTGTTGAGGTGTTTATATAGGGTGACAAACTATTCACAAATAAAAGGAACAAACCAGTGATACATGCAATAACCTGGATGAATCGCAACATCATTATTCTGAGTAAAGAACGCAGATAAAAAAGAGTACATATGTATAATTTCATTCATACAAAATTCTACAAAGTGTACACTCTCCAGTAGTGGTTACCTATAAATGGGACTGGAGAGAGAGATGAATTGAACCAGGCTTGAAGAAATTTTGTGAAGTGATGGAATATTTGGTGTCTTGATTGATTATGGTAATGGATACACAGATGTATACCTATGTTAAAATTTATCAAGTTACATGCATCATATATCAATAATAGACCAGTAAATTTGGAAAAAGTATTCTAGACCATTTGAGGGATATATGAAATAAGGAATGGTTAGTTGATACACAATCTATATACAATCTAACACCATTTTTGTAGTGGAAATTTAGCAGCATCTAGGACAGAGAAGGAAAACAGTATTTCTTTTTGACTGCAAATCATGTAAACTGCTGAGGGATTTGTTGTAAAGAAAGGGTGCAAAGTCACTGAAAGACATGGAGCATTGTTGTTGGAGAACAGATTTTTCTCATGACCATTTAAATATTTTTCTTCATTAAAAAAAAAGAAAGGTCCTATCATCAGAGTCTGGCTGGTGTCTGAATGAAAAAATACTCTCATGGTGGTTTCATAGAATCTGTAGTAGTTGTAAACCAACTTTGTCTTTTTAAACTACCATGATTTAGCTTGTGTATTTGTGAAAACAAAACAAAACACCTTTTTATATCTCATTCAGGTAAGTCTTCTTTCTCTGATGTAATTTGAATTTACAATTGGGATTAAATAGATACATGAACATCTGAGTGGACTAATAAACATAATAAAATAGTAAAGGCAAAGAGTGGGCATTAAAAATTTAAATACTCTTTATTCAAATATGTTGGAATGTATTTATACATATTTCTACTTTTGCATTACTTAATTTTCTCTAGATTAAAGATGTATGCTATTTTATAGAAATCTCTTTTCCAGTAGAGAAAATAACCCATCTGTTGTAGCTATTTGGCTTTAGAAAATAAATTTATTTAAATAGCTTAGGAATATTTACTGTTCGTTATCTATGCCATTTATTCCAAATGATTTATTTTCCCCCTCTTCTTTTCTTTTATGATTTCTATTTCTTTATCCTTCCCTTTAAGTTATCAGAGAATATCTCAGGATTTTATTCTTATTCAGTCAATTGATTTTCTGCAATATCTAACCTGTTCTTCACTGTTCCCAATGACTTTTGATTAGACAAATTGATTTCTCATTTATAAGAATCCTCTATTATTTTCAGAGTGATACATTCCCATGGCTGCTGGTTCTGGTCTTACATATATAAGAGATACAATCAGGTTATAAGTTCAAGACTTTTAAGATTTTCTTCCTTTCTTATACTGTATTTTGTAAAGTGATACTTATTCTACTTTCTCAGGTTGATCACCTTCCTTCTAGCTTTATTTATTTTCAGTCTGTTCTATGAATATATCACAATTTATCTCTCCATTCTACTTTTGGTGGAACTTTGAGTTTCTTCTAGTTTGAGGCTATTACATTAATGCCATTATGGCTATTTTTAAAATATTTATTCTGGTTTACAAAAACCAGCTGTTCTTGGTTATATAAAAGGGAATAGAATTTTGAGATCATGTGTATGCACATCTTCAACTATACTAGATAATGCCCAATCATTTCCAAAGCAGTTGTATCATTTTACAGTTACCCAGTAATGTGTGTCTTCAAGTTGTCAGACTCTGTAGCAGACAGGGTTGGTGCCCCACCCATATACTCTGGCAGCATTGTCATGCATGATCAAATCAAGGGCTTGAACTATAAAACCTGTAACTTTTTGCCTGCATGCTTTCTTTTACTGCCAGAACCCTCTTAGCTCTTAGCAGTCTAGAAATGCCCAGCAGTTAACATTCTCCCCATCCATTCCTAGAAGCTTCCCTGACCAAATCACTAACCAAAATGATGTATAACAACTTTAGTTTCTTCCTCCTGCTAGTGGGATATCTCTGAGATATATTTACCACCACCTGGTGTTTTTCAAAGAATAAAGCTCTTATTTGTTCACAGTGATATCTTGCTCAATAATAATACATTTTTTGGCTTTCTCCTCTTCCATAACTCACATATCCACTTCTGTATTAATAATTTGTAGGATCATCTTCCAAACAAACTATTTGCACTTGAATGATTTTCTGACCCTTTTTGACATTTATGGAATGAGCCTCCCCACTGTCTTCCCACATAGCCCTGTGACCTTATATTCTCACTCTGTATTGTCTTCTAGTAGGAATGTAAGCTCATTGAGAAAAGGGGCTTGGTTTGTTTCCTTCACAGCTCTATCATTAATATCTAGCAAACTTTCTGTCATGGAGAAGGTAACCAGTATTTTTAGAGAAATAATTATCTTCAACAGTGTTAGGTGAAGGAGCCATGATGAAAAATAAGGTAGAGAAAGGTAGGTGATAATTAATATAAGAGGTGTATCTTAGTGAATTGGAGTATCTTAGAGAATACCTCTGAGGAGGAACATTTGACTTCAGTAAAGTATAGGAGCAAACCATCCAGTCATCTCTGGGAAGAGCATTCTAGGGAGTAGAAAGAGTATATGAAAAAGCTCTGAAATTGAAGTAATTGATTCATTTGAGGATAAGATTATAGGCTTGTTTGGCTAGAGTGGAACAAGGTAAGAGTGACAGAAAATGAGGCAGAAGATGTAACCAGTGATAAAAAATTAATAAATTAATGAATAAATAAATGCCTAGGATAAATATCTGAATGAATATATGTATGAGAAGCAACAAGGTACAGAGAAAATTCATTCATCTTCTTATGAATAAATTTCTTAATTTATAGTATGAGAATATTAATGTTTAACCTAGAGAGGTTGAGGATTAAACAAGAAACAATAAACAAATTGTCTAGTGAGAATAGCCTTTCAATGAGAATTTAGTAGTTGTGGTAGTAGCAATAGTAGATGTAGTAGTAGTCATTCTAGTGCAGACTATAGAATTCTGGTAGTTGGGGTAGGAATAATTTTCTCAAGCAAAAGAAGGACCAAGGGAAGATACTGAAAGCACTTAATATTTGAGCTCAGCCAATTATGAAAATGTACCAGACAAAAAGAGAAATAGCATTCTAGAAGTTAAACTTTACCTGTTGTTGAGAATCCAAATTGGCAGTGTAGGTAAATGTTATACTCACCTCTTCCCAGGACCAAACTTGAACTGCAACTAAAATATAGAATAATCAACCTGAATAACCACTAAAGACTAGGTGAAGGCAAGTCTTATAACCAAGAATTTACAGAAGAAACCACATAGAGACTGGTAGGAAGGATGGAGATGCAAAAAGGGCTAGCCCTCACTCACATGAGTAGCAGCTGAGATTCTGGAGGGATATCTCAACTGCACAGCCCCATCCCCCTCCAAGAGTGTTGGTATTCAACTCCACACCACACTCCCTAGTCTAGAGCACCAATAATGAACTATCAGAAATGGAAACTAAGAAAACAATGCCAATTACTATTATATCAAAAAATATACCTAGGAATAAATTTAACAAAAAATGTAAAAGACCTCTACATGGAAAATTATAAGGCATTGAAGGAAAAAAAGGAAAATATACAAATAATTGGAAGCATATACCATGTTCATGGATAGGAAGAATTAACATCATTAAAATGTTCATATTAATCAATCCAGTCTATAGATTCAACACAATTCCTGTCAAGATACATATGTTGCAGAACTAGAAGAAATATTCTAAAATTTATATGGCATCATAAGGACCTTAAATTCCCACAGCAAGTTTGAAAAAGAAGAACTAAGTTGAAGGAATCATCCTACCTTATAGCAAACTATACCACAAGGCCATAGTAATCAAAACAACATCGTACTGGCATAAAAACATATAAATAGATCAATAGAACAGAATAGAGTTGTAGAAATAAACTCATATCTTTTGTGTAAAGGTCAAGGTCAATTTGTGTTTGACAAGAGAGGAAAAAACATACAATGGGGTAAAGATAGTCTATTTAATAAATGGTGTTGGGAAAGTTGGACAGGTATGTGCAAAAAAATGAAACTAGACCACCTTATTACACTATACACAAGTGTAAACTCAAAAATGGATTTAACACTTACATATTAGGCTCAAAACCATAAAAATCCTGGAAGAAAACATAGCCAGTAAAATCTTGGACATTCCTTGTAGCAATATTTTTTTCTGATATATCTCCTCAGCAAGGAAAACAAAAGTAAAAAATAAACAAATGGGACTACATCAAACTAAAATTTTTGCACAGCAAAAGAAGCTATCAACAAAATGAAAACACAACCCACTGAATGGGAGAACATATTCACAAAAATTTTGCAAAGAACTTACAAAACTCAACACCAAAACAATCAATCCAATTAAAAACTGGATTTATCTCATGGCAATAATTTTTTCTGATATATCTCCTTGAACAAGGAAATGAAACAAAAAAAACCCCAAATGTTTTTAAGATGATCTGCTAGTTCTGCATGCTTACCTGCAGTTGGGTGCTCTTTGCTGAGTAGGCTTAAGTAGAAGAAAAACAGGGAATTGTGTTATGTATAAGTTAATACTTAAAGAGTGCTTATATCATAAAAGTTATGGCATTTTGAAAACATCATTACTCTTGATGTTTAGAAAACCCTGTATCTATTATTATCTGTGGTTTACAGAATACAAATTAACATATCAGTGAATAAGCTAGTTACTCAGGTGATGGAAGAGCCAATAATCCAAACATTGACTATTGAGATAACACAGATAATAGTAACAACAGGTAACTATTACCACAACAATGTCTGGAAGAACAAAGAGAGGGGGTGGTATTACCAGAATGTAGGGACCCGATTCCTGCAGAAGCTAGAACCATGGTGGGTGTGCCTGCTAAGGGCTGGTCATGCAGAAGGTAAAGCCACAGTCAAAGATATCACCTGAAGCAGGAAGAATGAACACAGGCAGGGAGAGGTATTCTGGTTTCTCATCACACTCACCCTCCATTCTTCCACCTGTAGTTCACATTGGCTGAACACGGAAGGAGGAGTGCTGATATAGAAGCCTAGGAAACAGCATACATATAAGTCAGCCCCATCATGGTGCAGTCCAGACAGAACAGAAAAGAAGCAGAAAGAGAAAAAGGAATGGATCAGAAAATAAACCCAGGACCCATATACCAAGGAATAATCAGCCAAAGTTCAAGGAACTGAGAGAAAGGGAACTTCTTTTGAGAATTCTCGTGTGAATAACTTTCAGCCCTAAATTTTAAGTCATTATGCCACATCAGTCTGATTTTCGAGAGAGAATATGTTTTAAGTCTTCACCCTGATCCAGTCACTCATAGTCAAAGGCAAGGATCAGCTCACACAAAATGTGGCAAATGGGTGTTTAACCTTATGGATTACACTTCCTAGAAAGAGGTGGCTCAAGTGTTGTGCATAAATCCAGCACTTTGATGGACTCTGTTAGATTTCAGTTAACTAACACCTACTTTAGGGTTTTGAAATCCATATTTTTAGGTGAGATTGGCCAATTCTGGTTTATATTGGTCAGATTTGGATATCAGTATTATACTAGCAATATGATATTTTCTAGTTTTGTATATTTTTGGATTAGAAGATATAGTGTAGGAAATCCCTTTTCCTATAATTGTTTAATGAAAACTCAACAGTAAAATATCTAACCAGAACCCCATTTTAGAACCAACTTTAATAACTCTTCAATTTTACTCTTATTATTCATCCTTCATTTGTTAACATTCTTACCTTCCAAAATTTTATTTATAATACAAATATTTTCAAATCTTACACCTTGCTGCATGCATTTCTCTTTTAATTTAAAAATATTCTGTTATGTCTGCTTTTATCTCTTCATTTTATTTCATTTCTTAAAAGTAATTAGAATTAAAAATAAATAAATTTTATATTTTTTCTACTCCAGTTCATTAAAATTTAAGCACTGATTTTTTTACTGCCTAGTAATTTGTTCGACATTTAATTTTGCAATTCAAAAATTTGCCTGGACATGTTTATTTATCAGTTAGTTTTTCTTCACTAAATTTGGTGACCTGTTTCTCTTTTTTTTTAATTTTATTTTAATTGTTGTTCTTATACAGTTTTCTGTCTTCTACTCCCATCCCAGTCCACCACTCCAGCCCTCCCCAGCTCCCTCCCATTTCCAGCCCCCCAGCTTTTGTCCATGTGTTTTTCATACTTGTTGCTCTAAACCCTTCCCCTTTTCCCTGGATATTCCTATCCTTCTCCTCTCTTGTTCTCAATTTCAGTGTCTTTGGTTGTATTTTACTTGTTTGTTTGTTCTGTTAATTAGGTTCCTGTTAAAGGTGAGATCATACGGTATTTGTCTTTCACCTCCTGGCTTAATTTGCTTAGCATAATGCTCTCCAGTTCCATCCATGCTGTCAGGAAGGGTAGGAGCTCCTTCTTTCTTTCTGCTGCATAGAATTCCATTGTGTAAATGTACCATAGTTTCTTGATCCATTCATTTATTGATGGGCACCTAGGTTGCTTCCAACACTTGGCTATTGTAAATTGTGCTGCTATGAACTTTGGGGTGCATAGATTCTTTTGGATTGGTGTTTCAGGGTTCATAGGATATAATCCTAGCAGTGGAATTGCTGGGTCAGAAGGCAGATCCATTTTTAGTTTTCTTAGAAAATTCCATACTGCTTTCCATAGTGGTTGTACCAGTCTGCCGTCCCACCAACAGTGTACTAGGGTCCCCTTTTCTCCACAACCTCTCCAACACTTGCTGTTTGTTGTTTTGTTTATGATGGCCATTCTGACTGGAGTGAGGTGGTATCTCATTGTGGTTTTAATTTGCATCTCTCTGATAGCTAGCGATATGGAGCATCTTTTCATGTCTTTCTGGATCTCCTGTATGTCCTCCTTGGAGAAGTGTCTGTTCAAGTCCTTTGCCCATTTTTTAATTGGGTTGCTTATCTTAGAGTGGAGTCGTGTAAGTTCTTTATATATTTTGGAGATTAAACCCTTGTCTGAGGTATCATTGGCAAATATGTTTTCCCATATAGTTGGTTCTCTTTTTATTTTAATACTGTTTTCTTTAATTTTGATGAGATCCCATTTGTTTATTCTTTCCTTTATGTCCCTTACTTTAGAGGACATATCAGTAAAAATGTTGCTGCGTGAAATGTCTGAGATTTTCCTGCCTACATTCTCCTCTAGGACTTTAATAGTGTCACGGCTTATATTTAAATCTTTTATCCACCTTGAATTTATTTTTGTGTATGGTGTAAGTTGGTGTTCATGTTTCATTTTTTTTTCATGTAGCTGTCCAGTTCTTCCAACACCACTTGTTGAAGAGGCTACTTTTACTCCATTTTATGTTGCTGCCCCCTTTGTCGAATATTAATTGACCATAGAGAATTTGGTTTACTTATGGGCTCTCTACTCTATTCCACTGATCCATGTGCCTGTTTTTGTGCCAGTACCAGACTGTTTTGATTACAGTGGCCTTGTAATATAGTTTGGTGTCAGATATTGTAATCCCTCCTACTTGGCTCTTCTTTCTCAAAATTGCTGAAGCTATTTGAGGTCGTTTATGGCTGCATATAAATTTTTGAAGTGTTTGTTCTATGTCTGTGAAATATGCCACTGGTAATTTAATAGGTATTGCATTGAATTTGTAAATTGCTTTGGGTAATATGGACATTTTGATGATGTTGATTCTTCCAATCCATGAACACGGTATATGTTTCCATTTGTTTGTGTCTTCCTTGATTTCTTTCTTCAGTGTTGTGTAGTTTTCTGCATACAGTTCTTTTACTTCTTTGGTTAGGCTTATTCCTAGGTATTTTATTTTTCTTTTTGCTATATCGAACGGGATTTTTTTCTTGATTTCTGCTTCTGCTGTTTCATTGTTGGTATATAGAAATGCCTTTGATTTTTGGATATTGACTTTGTATCCTGCTGTTTGGCCAAATTCATTTACTAGGTCAAGCAGATTTTTGGCCGAGTCTATAGGATTTTCTATGTACACTATCATGTCATCTGCAAATAATGATACTTTTTTTTCCTCCTTTCCAATTTGAATGCCTTTTATTTCCTTTTCTTGTATAATTGCTGTGGCCAATACTTCCAATACTATATTTAATAGAAGTGGTGAAAGTGGACAACCTTGTCTTGTTCCTGATCTTAGTGGAAAAGATTTTAGTTTTTGCCCATTGAGTATGATGTTGGCTGTAGGTCTCTCATATATGGCCTTTATTACATTGAGGAATGCTCCCTCAATTCCCACTTTGCTGACTGTTTTTATCATAAATGGGTGCTGTTCCTTATCAAATGCTTTTTCTGCATCTATTGTTATGATCATGTGATTTTTGTCTTTGCTTTTGTTTATGTGATGTATTACATTTACTGATTTGCATATGTTGAACCATCCTTGCATCCCTGGGATGAATCCCACTTGGTCATGATGTATGATCTTTTTAATGTATTGTTGGATGCGGTTTGCCAATGTTTTGTTGAGGATTTTAGCATCTATGTTCATCAGCGATATGGGCCTAAAGTTTTCTTTCCTTGTTATGTCTTTATCTGGTTTGGGGATTAGAATGATGCTGGCTTCATAAAAAGGGTTTGGTAGTCTTCCATCATTTTGGATTTTTTCGAAAAGTTTGTGAAGAATAGGGGTTAGCTCTTCTTTAAATGCTTTGTAAAATTCTCCTGTGAAACCATCTGGTCCTGGGCTTTTGTGTGTCGGGAGTTTTTTGATTACTGCTTCTATTTCATCTGCTGTTATTGGTCGGTTCAGGCTTTCTGCTTCTTCTTCATTGAGTTTTGGGAGATTATATTTTTCTAGAAACATGTCCATTTCACCTAAGTTTTAAAATTTCTTAGCATACAGTTCTTCATAGTAATTTCTTACAATCCTTTGTATTTCTGTGGTGTCAGTTATAATCTCTCCTCTTTCATTTCTGATTGTGTTTATTTGGGTCCTCTCTCTTTTTTTCTTGATGAGCCTGCTTAATGGCTTCTCAATTTTGTTTATCTTTTCAAAAAACCAGCTCCTGGATTCATTGATCCTTAGAATTGTGCTTTTAGTCTCTATGTCATTTAATTCTGCTCTGATCTTAGTTGTTTCCTTCCTTCTACTTGATCTGGGCTGTCTTCATTGTTGATACTCGAGTTCTTGTAGGCATAGAGTTAATTTGTTTGTTTGAGATGTTTCTATCTTTTTTTCTGTAGGCCTGTATCGCTATGAACTTTCCTCTGAGGGCTGCCTTTGCTGTGTCCCATAAGTTTTGGGTTGTTGTGTGTTCATTTTCATTTGTTTCCAGAAACTTTTTGATTTCCTCCCTAATTTCATTCTTGACCCATTCATTGTTTAATAGAATGCTATTCAATCTCCATGATTTTGAGTGTTTTGTGTTTTTCCCCTTGGGGTTGGTTTCTAGTTTCAGTCCCTTGTGGTCAGAGAAAATGCTTGGTGTGATTTCAATTTTCTTGAATTTGATGAGATTAGTTTTATGACCTATCATGTGGTCTATCTTTGAAAATGTTCCATGTGCATTTGCAAAGAATGTGTATTTAGTTTCTTTGGGATGAAGGGCTCTATATATATCAGTTAAGTCCATTTCATCTAGAGTGTTGTTCAATGCCACAATATCTTTGTTGATATTTTGTTTAGAAGATCTGTCCATTTTTGACAGTGGGGTTTTAAAATCCCCTACTATAATTGTGTTGCTGTCAATATCTTTCTTGAATTCCTCTAAGATTTTTTTTTACGTATTTAGGTGCTCCTACGTTGGGTGCATATATATTTACAATGTTTATGTCTTTCGTGGATTCTTCCCTTCAGTATTATGAAGTGACCTTCTGGATCTCTCTTTATGGCTCTTCTTTTGAAGTCTATTTTGTCTGATATGAGTATTGGCACCCCAGCTTTTTTTCCCCCGGGCCATTTGCATGGAAAATTTGTTTCCAGCCCTTCACTTTGAGTCTGTGTAGGTCTTTTGTCCTGAGCTGGGTCTCTTGTAGGCAACATATGTGTGGGTCATGCTTTCTTATACATTCAGCTATTCTATGCCTTTTGATTGGAGCATTTAATCCATTTAAATTTAAGGTTATTATTGATAGGTACTGATTCATTGCCATTTTTGTACCCGTGTCCCTCTCCCTCTCTTTTTCCTTTCCTCCCTTTCCTTAAAGCAGGCCCTTTAGTATCTCTTGCAGAGCTGGTTTGGTAGAGGTGTATTCTTTTAGACTTCTTTTG
>PVKU01009519.1:0-60921 GCA_004027475.1 Anoura caudifer | reverse complement strand
TCCCCCTGTCTACTTTCTACCCACCGTCTGTGCTACTTGTTCTATGTACCTTGTCCCCCTCTCTCCTCCTCCCACTCCCCTATTGCTAACCCTCCATGTGATCTCCATTTCTGTGTTTCTGCTCCTGTTGTAGTGATTTGCTTAGTTGGCTTTTGTTTTAGGTCTGGTTGTTAATACCTGTGAGTTTGCTGTTTTTTTAGTGTTCATATTTTTATCTTCTTTTTCTTAGATAAGTCCCTTTAACATTTCATATAATAAGGGCTTGGTGATGATGAACTCCTTTAACTTGACCTTATCTGAGAAGCACTTTATCTTCCCTTCCATTCTAAATGACAGCTTTGCTGGATAGAGCAATCTTGGATGTAGGTCCTTGACTTTCACGACTTGGAATACTTCTTTCCAGCCCCTTCTTGCCTGTAAGGTCTCTTTTGAGAAATCCGCTGACAGTCTGATGGGAACTCCTTTGTAGGTGACTGTCCCCTTATCCCTTGCTGTTTCTAGAATTCTCTCCTTCATTTTAATCTTGGGTAATTTAATTATAATGTGCCTTGGTGTGTTCCTCCTTGGGTCCGACTTCTTTGGGACTCTGTGAGCTTCCTGGACTTCCTGGAAGTCTATTTCCTTTGCCAGATTGGGGAAGTTTTCCTTTATTATTTGTTCAAATAAGTTTTCCACTGGTTGCTCTTCCTCTTCCCCTTCTGGTACCCCTATAATTCGGATGTTGGGACGTTTAAAGATGTCCTGGAGGTTCCTAAGCCTCTCCTCATTTTTTTGAATTCTTGTTTCTTCCTCGTTTTTTATTTGGTTGTTTCTTTCTTCCTTCTGGTCCACTCCATTGATTTGAGTCCCAGTTTTCCTCCCATCTCTGTTGGTTCCACATGCATCTTTCTTCATTTCACTTATTGTAGCCTTCATTTTTTCATCTAATTTGTGAGCAAAATCCACCAATTCTGTGAGCATCCTGATAACCAGGGTTTTGAATTGCGCATCTGATAGGTTGGCAATCTCTTCATCGCTTAGATAAATTGGCTCTGGGGCTTTGATTTGTTCTTCAGTTTAAGCCATTTTCATTTCTGGGTTTTTGGTTTTTTTTTTTTTTTTTTTTTGGTCTAGTCGCAGCTGTTACGTAGTGAGGGGTGGAGCCTTAGGTGTTGCCCAGGGCGGGACAGCCCAGTCGCTGGGTAGTGACGCTGTATGTGGGGGTGGGGTCTGAGAGGAGACAATGGAGCTTGCTGTGCTCACTCTCGGGTTCCAGTCTGTTCCACCACTTCCCCTTTGCCTGGATTATCTGCGCGTGAATGTGGGACCACCTGGTCAGCCAGCCGCCTTGTGCGGCCTCACTGGTTCTGCACAGTTGCCACCCCGTGCCCGGGGTCTGCTAGGTGCTGCCTGTGCACCTGGGGGCTGCCAGCCGCTGCTGCCTGTGTGCCGGTCTGCACCTCCGCTTTTTCCTGCTGCGACTCCGCCCCTCTTACCGGTCTGGATGAATTGTTGTTGGACTTCCAAACAGTTCTATTTTCTGAGTTCTGGTTGTTTTCTTGTTTCTAAATCTTTGTTGTCCTTAATTTTGGTTGTGCGAGGAGGCACAGTATGTCTGCCTACGCCTCCATCTTGGCCAGAAGTCATTTCCTGTTGTTTAAGCCATCCAGTCTGTCGTATTGTTAGGGCAGCCCTAACAAACTAATATTAAAACTATTTTGAAACCCAAATAAGAACCAACTTCTACTGACAAAAAGCCTACCTGCGGGTTTACAGTTTAGTCTCAGAGCAGTCCAGTGGTTTTTCCAAGGGCTCCAGGAGACACAGAATTGACTGCAGCGCTCTCCCCTCTGGGCACGCAGCGTGGGCAGCAGAAAGAACACAAGGCCTCAGCTTCAAACCTAAGTCCTGCCACTGAGAAGGTGGCCTGCAGTTTATCATCTCCTTTACTTCTCTGAGCCTGTTTGCTCATTTATAAAACCCAGATGAGCTGTGAAAATTATGTGAGATGACATTCAGGTTGCATATGTCAAATACCGCAGACCTGGCACATGATAGGCAGGCCACAAATACAGTTCTAGTATTACTTCTACTCACCTAGTTATGACCTTTAGCCCCAATAAGAGTAAATTGTTTTGTTTTTTCTCTGTTGGATAAGGGAGGAAGTATGCTATTTTTGGAATAGATTTTGAGCCTATGTGAAAAGATTCAGATATCTTGGTGTTTAAGGGGATGAACATTAGGTATTCAGAATGCCGAACTATCCAGAACTATTCTCCAGAGACTGTCTCTAGTTGAGATTTCAGTGTAAACATATTGCATTCTTTGAACTGTTTTCAATTCCTGTTCTCCTTATTTCGTTCTTTACACCAAGGACCTCAGTTCTCTCATACATGCTGCATGGTTTCTCAGGACTTTTTAAAAATGTATCTTATTCTTTTCTGATTTTCTAAAATGTCTATAATGACTGCGTATCTATTTTAAACCAAGCAAAAAATCATAAAATTTACCAAGAGGTTAGGTAAGAGAAGTACTCAATGAATTCAGTCATTTTGTCATTGCTGACCTTTCTGGAAGGTGTTTAAAAGAGGGCAAGGGTGGAGGAGTGACTGAAAAGTGAGGAAGGAAAGATACACGTGGATGTGAGTGTGAAAACGAAGCTGGGTTTGGGGAAGCTTTTTTCCAGGTGGAAGAATACTTGAATGTGTTTATAGGTGGAAAGAAAGTAGCATTGGGAGAGAGAGAGATGATAAAAAAATATTGGCAAGAGAGTAAGGCCTGGAGGAGGCAGGAGGAATGGGGTTTGCAGCCCACAGAGTAAGGAGGTTAGCCTGGCACAGGCAGGAAGGAGGAAAGTTAGGACCAGAATAGGCAAGGTTAGAGGAAGAGGGAAGAGAAGTTGAGGGCTTCCTGTCTGAGAATCCATTTTCTTTGTGATAAATGATCTCAGTTGCTGAGATTGAGGGGGATAAACTGGAGGAAGGGCTTATGGAGAGGGTGCGGAGTTGTCCACATGAAGAATGAAAAGGGACATTTAATAGGAACAAGTGAAAGCATTGTTGGTCAGGGCTGAGGGGCTGGCCAAAGCTGAGAGAAAATAGGGTTTTACAGACAAATGTGAGTTCATAAAGTGGAGGAGTAATGGGAGTGTATTTCAGGAAATTTTTTAAGTGCTGGTATACCAGATGGTGCAGGCAAACTTGGCCAAGTTTCAGGGCGACTGGTAATGAGGCTGGAGACAGGATGGTGAGCCGGAGTCAGGGGCATCCAGTCTGCAGCCCACGGGCCGCATGCAGCTGAGGATGGCTATGAATGCGGCCTGACACAAAATTGTAAATTTACTTAAATAATTAGGAGATCTACTTCTGTGATTGTGTGTCACAATGTATTTAATGTGTGGCCCAACTCTTCCAGTGTGGCGCAGGGACTCCAAAAGGCTGGACACCCCTCCAGGCCTTTATAACAAGGGGGACACCATCAAACCACATTTTTTGGCCAGTTAGCTCCCTGTGACACTGACTGTTGGGAACACTATAGAGAGACTGGAAGCGTGGAAGAGATTCTTGAGACTATTTTGTTTTCTGTTTCTATCAGTGTCACCCCAGAAAAGCTTCTTCACCCTGCGATGATGACTGGTTCTGGTTTTCATACTTGTAAGCCAACCTCATAGCGTCCCCTTGGAGGTGCCAGCCCTACCACCTGCTCCCTCTCCTCAGAGCTCTGAGTTCCAGTTTGGTGGGCCCCTCCTCTGAGCTCCCAGAGACACCAACGCTGACAGGCAGCCTCCAAGTCTGGGCCGCAGCTCCGCAGGACCTCTTCTTCTCTGAGCTTCTAGATTCTGATAACCGCACCTCTTCCCTTTTTCTCTAGCCTTAAAGATGGTAGCTGCTTCCTGCAATTCTGTTACCTCAGAGTTCCCCCTTTACATTTCAGTCCCCAATACTGGTTTAACCAGTTTCTTCAATTAAATTCTTTTTATAAAAAATAACCAGTGTTTTTTATTTTCTTGATTAAATCCTTACTACAGAATCACTTTATTAGTTTGCTAGGGTTGCCCAAAAGGGGTGACTTAATCAACAAAAATTTGTTTCACAGTTCTGCAGGAGGCAAGAAGTCTGAAATCAAAGTGTTGGCAGGGTTGGTTCCTTCCAAGGGCCAGGAGGGAAAGTTGCAAATGGCTATCTTTTTCCTACATCTCTTTACAGTGTCTTCCCTCTGTGTGTATCTGTCTCCAAACTTCTCCTTTTTGTAAAGATACCCGTCATGTTGGTTTAGAGCCCAGCCTAATGATCCCACTTTAACTTGATAACCTCTGTAAAGATCCCTTCGTCAAGTAAGGTTACAGTCTGAGGTGGTGGGGGTTGGGCCGTCAACATAGGAATATGGTAGGGGTGGGGAAAGATGCAGTTCCATCTCTAACAGTCGCCCCAGCACAATACACAGCGATTAGAGAAAAGTGTGTGTTTAAGTTTTGGTTAGCCCACTTCTAGTTTTATGTCCTTGGGCAAGTAACTTCATCTCTCAAAAGTTCAATTTTATATTCTATGCAATGTATATAATAAACCTTATTTCAAAGATTAAATTAGGTGATAAAAAGAAATTCCCATTCTCCTCTCCTTCTTTCTTTTTTCTTTGTATTTTCTAGGAAAAGATAAATGTGTTGCTCCTTTGTCCACTGCTCACTCTATTATTCTTACCCCATTTAGATGAAAAAAAAAAAATGGAGTTTGGTTGCTCACAATTGGCTCTGAGACCTGAATGACAAGGGCTGTACTGATCCCTGGAAATTCACCCTACACTAACAACTCTCTGCAAACACTCCTTCTTACCCAAGCGGTGTCACTTAAGACTTCCTCCCAGCCTTCCTTTGCTCTGTAACTCATTTCTCTGCTTCCTTTGCCATGGTCTGGGTGTGCCTCTGTTAGAGACCCCACTTTCCCAAACAGGCCTTGGCCAAGTTTCTCACTGCTAACCACACCCCTGCCTCTCAGGGAGACCACTTTTCCACACAAGACTTTGTTTAAAAATTCTTGTTTCTGGAAGCTAACAAGCTGTGAGTTGCTTAAAAAGTAATGGTTACCTATGAACAGCAGAGCTAAATATAGTCATGCAAAATGCAGTATTTTAAAACAGAAGAGTGTTGTTTAAACATGAATTTGAATAGTTTTCTTCCATGTAAGGATATAATGAGGTACCTTAGTGAAGACTGTATTACATAATAGTTTTAAAAGAAATGGAATTTTTAGAGTGTCATGATGGTTAATTTTATATATCTACTTGATTGAGTCACAGGGTGCCCAGATATTTGGTCAAACATTATTCTGGGTATTTGTTTGAGTGTGTTCTTGACATCTAGTGAGTTTAAGAATGCTGCTAAACATTCTTCAGTACATAGGACAGCCCCCACAAGGAGTTTTCTAGCCCAAAATGTTGATAATTCCATCCATGTTCTAGACACTTTGACTTAGTGACCTCATTCCCAACCGTGGCATCAGCCTAGAGCAACCTCCTGAGCTCTGTCACACATGACCAGCAGCTTAGCCGGTGTCTCTACCTGGAGGTCTCAAAGGCCCCTCATACTCAATATGTCAAAAATTCATCTTCAGTCTCAATCATTCAACAAACATAAATCAGCACTTAGTATGTGATGGGCACAACCCTGGTGATGAAAACATAGGCTTAAAGAAGATAGAGTCTCTGCCATCTTGAAAATTCTGATTTGGTGGAAGGTCTAAGCAGCCAAGTAGGCAATTATAATACTGAGTGGGAAGTGTTAACTATCCAATGAAAGACAGATTGTAGAATTTGTGACCAGAAATACACCATAGGAACTTTTTTAAAATTTAGTTTTACTTGCTTATTTATTTATTTAATTTATTTTTTAATTGTTGTTCAAGTACAGTTTTCTGTATTTTTCCCCACCCCTCCCCACTACCCCAGCCCTCCCTGCCTCACTTCCCCATTTCCACCCCACCTTGTTGGTGTCCATATGTCCTTTATAATTGAGGAACTTAACTCTTATTTATATCAATTAGCTTATGGTAAAATTGGTTTTGTTATATGTCCTTTCGCTTGAAGTTTCCAAGAACCTATTAGCAACATTAAGTGAAGACTTTCTGTACATGTTCACCGTATATGTGTTCACGTGTTGTCACACTGTAGTTTCAGGGCCAGACTGAGCTTCCTCCAAGGCTAGTAGCAACAAGTGCTCTGGAGGAATACAGATGTAGAGCTGGGCAGTACAGCTCATTTTAGTGAAAAAAAGTATTATCCTGCCAAAGGAGGAGGAGGAATTTATAAATAGTTGATGTTAATTAGAGGTAAGCAACAACCTAGCTCATTCTGTCAGCCATCACAACATAAATGGGTAGTGCCAGCCTAAAGGTACATTGCCAAGTGAACATGCCACCTGTCAAAATTTTTTCTCTAGTTGGCCAAGCCCATGATTTCACAGGCCCCTTAAGAGATCCCAGCTCAGTGCTCTGCGCCTTCCCTGCTGCACCTCTGCTTCCTCATACCTAACAAGGTACGCTCTGTACTCTTCGGGATCTTCCCGTCATTCACCACATGGGACTCTTAATAGATAGAATTCCATTAAGTTTCAGAGCCAGAGGGAGTTTGCAGAACATAATATCCAACTTCTTCATTTTATAGCTGAATAAACACAATTTACGGAGGAGAGCTGGTGGAGGAAGACATTATCTGCTACATGGGCTGAGTAACGGAGAAAGCCTGGCTACCGCAGAGAGACCATGAAGCACAGAGATGCTCACGAAGGCACGGAAACTGCAAAGGAGGATTCCCAGGTTGCCTGGTTTTGTCTGATTTTGAAGTCCAGCTGCATTCCTACTTTCACACTTCATGTGTCTCCCCTGGGCCCTAATTACAATTTTCCTTTTCTGCTTATGGTAGCTAAGGTCAGTTTCCAGTTTATGTATGGCTATTAGTTCACACATAATAAATCTGAGTTCAGGTGTGTAAATTCATGTTAGGGGAGAGCTCTATAAATACCTTGGACCTCCAGAAAGACAAACAGGTGGGTCCTAGAAAAAATTAAGCATGTAACATTTCCTGAGGCAAAAATGACAAAACTGAAGCTGTCCTCCTTTGGGCACATCACAAGAAAGCAGGAATCCTTTGAAAAGACAAAATTGCTGGGAAAAATAGAATGCAGCAGGAAAAGAGGAAGGACAAATGAGATGATTGACTCTGTAAAAGAAGCCATAGTCTATGGGAGCTGAGCAGGACAGTTGAGGACAGGATGTGTGGACATCACTCATCCACAGGGACTCCAGAAGTTGGAGTTGACTCAACAGTATGTAACACACACAAAACCTGTAAGAGAAAGGGTGGCTGAAACTGAGTATTGGTGTATTAGTTTCTTAGGACTGCTGTAAAAATGACCACACACTTGGAGGCTTAAAACAACAGAAATTTATTTTCTCCCTGTCTGGAGGCCAAAAGTTCCAATCAGTATCATTGGGCCAAAATCAAGGTGTTGGCAGGGCCATGCTCCTTCCAGGGCTCTGGATGGAGACAATCTGTCATTGCCCCATCCCTCTGCTACTGGCTGCCATCATCCCTTGATTTGTGGTCACCGCAATTTCTGTTTTTGGAGTCATTTTGCCTTCTCATCTTCTGTCTGTGCACCAAATCTCCCTGCTCTTATAGGGACACTTATGATTGTATTTAAGGCCTGCCCTTTTAATCCAGGATAATAGCCCATCTCAAGATATTTAACCTAATCATGTCTGCAAGGCCTCCTTTTGCCATGTAAGCTCATATTCACAGATTCCAGGGATTAGGATGTGAATATCTTTCAGGGGGACCATGTGTCAACCTACCACATTTGGGACATTTAAAAAACAAAATGCCACTTTAAAAGGATGTTAACTGGTGATGGAATAATAAAAAAGGGTAGAGCCAATGAGTGTTTTCAGCACCAGGATGAATAAAAGGCATCTGGACCCAAAGAACACATGATCCGGCTCTCAAGGTTGGCGTAGCCCTTGTTCTGGATGCTAGCAAAATGATTATAAGGAATTTTCTCATAATCTTGCTGCTTATGTAGATTAACCTACAGTGAGAGAATAAGCTGATTTGTACACTAAAGTATTTAGTTTGTTGATCATTACATTTCTCATTGCAAATGTCAAAATCAGAGTTCTGTTTTATTGTTTATTAGTTTAAAAGAGTTTGGTCCATTTTACAAGCTCAGACATGTAATTTACTAGCACAGTAACAGTATATCTATTCATGAAAGGGCAGTCAAACTGAGTCGTAAGCTCTTGGTCCTAATTCAGACTCTGAAGGAAAAAGTGTAATTAGTCAAACTCAAGTCAATTTCCCACCATGGATCCATCACCTGGGCCAGGGAATGAGCTCCCTTTGAATGGACTGCTCTAGTTTTATATTCACTTGGGAGGGATAGGTCAGTGTCCTCAAAAGTTGGAGAATATGGTAAACAAAGGACATAATGCTCCAGTGCCGTCTGTTTTGTACCTTAATTACCAGAAGGCATTTTTTAATATTTCCAAATTGTCCCCTATGTCATTTACTAAGCCTTCATAATTGTGTTTTTGTGTGTATTTTCAGGATTCACAGTGAAAACTAGTTTTTCCTTCCTCCAATGTATGCTTCTCACTTCTACAAAATTAATCTCTATAAAATATCTTTGTTTATAATCTATCATGACTATGACTCATATACTATCTGTGTTTCAGACTTTCCTATGTTCTCCTGTATTTTATCACTTAATATATTTTTTAAAAACAACTCACTCTATAATTAAATACATTAATTTAAAAAATAAACTCTACCATAAATAAAAAACTGATATCACTTTCCTTAAATAGAAGATACTCATTCAAATAAATGTAGCAGGATGTTAGAATGTGGTTTCCAGCCATGGTTTTGACTGAGGCTCCAAATACAATATATACGATATAATATACATATTACCAAAGCTAGTGTAAGATGGACTCTTCCCATCCAAGTTTACAAAGGCTATTGTGGAGAACTGCTTCCTGGTGTGTGTACCCCTTAGTCAGATCAGTGACTTTCACAGTGAGTAAGCACGTAGAAGAGGATTTGTAGAGGATCTCTTAGGAGGGATCTGGTGATATGCCTGAGGCCCAGGGGAGTGTGCTGCCTTCTTCTCAGACCTTGTGTGACAAGCCCCCATGGGACTACACAGAGAGCTAAGGAAGGTATTCCCTGCAGTCAGGGAATGTAGTGCAAGGGCACCTGACTTCTACCTAAGGAAGGGTAGAAATGGGCTGCATACTCAGAGTTTTGGGACAAGGGAAGTGTGACTATTTCCTGTGGACCAGATGTAGACCACTTGGGAGAAAGGGAACTGGAGTCTGGCCAGAGAATCTTGGGTCCTTCCAATAGATAGGCTTGGAGGAAATCCAGTAACAAGTCAGTGGAAGAGATGAATCATCAGTGACCTCTCAGATAAGGAATGCTTGAGTTAAGTGACCTGCCACAGGGAGTGATAGATTCTTCATGCAAGTGCCCAGGCAAGATGGCAGCATAGGTAAACATGACTCACATCCTCGCACAACCACATCAACATTATAACTAAATTATAGAACAACCATCATTTTGAACCATCAGAAATCGAGGAGAATGGAAATCTGACAACTACAGAATTAAAGAAACTGCATCCACCCAGACAGGTAGGAGGGGCAGAGACACGGAAAAGGTTGGTCCCACACCCATGTGTGTTGGATAAAAATGCAGGAGAGATATTTCAGAAGTGAGAAGTCCCAGGTTTCCTAGCCCAGGTTTCCAGTGACCAGAAGATAAGTACCTATAACTTCTGGCACAAAAAACCCAGGGCAGACTCAGTCAGTGGAAGAAACTAGTGGAGTCCCAAGCAGTTCCTCTTAAAGAATCCACACATGGACTCATCTACTCCCTCTGAGCTCCAGCACCAGGGTAGAAGCTTGAAAAACACCAGTGGCATACAGGGAAGGAGTGAAGGTTCTGGCATCAAGGTGAGAGCTGGAAGACAACATTCCCCAAGAGAGAAAGGCCACTGTCCCTTTTCTGAACCCTGTCCCCAAGAGCCAGAAGGCAGGTGCCATATCTGAGACTCCATAACCTAGCTAATATTGTTTGCCCCACCCTGGAGATCACCCGAGACTCTGTGCCACCCAACTTATGGGCCCACCCTATCTGTCAACAGAGACTTTTACATATGAATGGCTGATCTTAGCTCACATTTCACAACTTCCTACATCCCTTCAAAAAAGCAACAGCCAACCTCAGTGAGCCTCCAACCCCCATACATCTTGCTAAGTGACCTAAGGCCCAGCACTAGAGGCAGCCAGCCTAGATCCACAGTTTAGCTTCATCTGGGAATCTCCAAGCCCGGCACAAGTAGCAACCATCTCAGATTGCGTTATAGCCCAGGCAGGGTGGCTCTGGGCAAAGTACAAGTTGGGGCTGACCTTGGCCTGAACCACCCAGGAAACCCCAGAGCCTTCAAACTGACTGGATAGCTGCAGAACACATCAGAGCACCACCACCCTGCCCCTGCAGAGTTGATACTCCATGGAGGGCAGAGGTTGGTGGTCAGTGGACACACTCAATCCTTACAGCTGATTGGCCTGGGAAAATTTCTCCCATTGACCTGCCAACAGCAACCATGACTCAACTACAAGAGGGAGTCAGCCTACATGAAGGGTGCACCTTAAGTACCCAGCTTGGGTGATAGGAAAGGCTGTGCCACCAGACCCTATAGGACACTTACCACGTGAAGCCATGCTACCAAGGCATGAGAGTCAAAACAACTCTACTTAATACACAGAAACAAGCACAGGAGGTTTCCAAAACAAGGAGACAAAGAAACATGGCACAAATGAAAGAACAGAACAAAACTATAGAAAAAAAACTGAACAAAATGGAGGTAAACAATCAATTAGATGCAGAGTTCAAAACACTGGTTGTAAGGATGCTTGAGGAAATTAGTGGGGACCTCAACAACATAAATAAGATCCAGTCAGAAATGAAGGATTCACTAACTGAAATAAAGAACAATTTACAAGGAAACAACAGTAGAGTGGATGAAGTTGAGAATCAAATTAATGATTTGTAACATGAGAGCAAAAAACCACCAATCAGAACAACAAGAAGGGAAAAGAATAAAAAAATGTGAGGATACTATAAGCAGTCTCTAGGATAACTTCAAGTATACCAACATTTGCATCATGGGGATGCTGGAAGGAGAAGAAAGAGGACAAGAAATTGAAAATCTATTTGAAAATATGACAGAAAACGTCTCTAACCTGGTGAAGAAAGCAGACATACAAATCCAGGAGGTGCAGAAAGTCCCAATCAAGATGACCTAAAGAGGCTCATACCAAGACACATCATAATTAAAATACCAAATGTTAAAGACAATGAGAGAATCTTAAAGGCAGCAAGAGAAAAGCAGTTCGTTACATACAAGGGAGCTCTCCTGAGACTGTCAGCTGATTTCTCAACATGAACTTTGCAGACTATATGGGATTGGCAAAAAATATTCAGAGTAATGAAAAGCAGAGATCTACAACCAAGATTACTCTATCCAGCAAAGCTATTATTTAGAATTGAAGGCTAGATAAAGATCTTCCCAAACAAGAAAAAGCTAAAGGAGTTCATCACCATCAAACCAGTGTCATATGTAATGTTAAAGGGTCTTGAAGAAGAAGCAGAAGGAGAAGGAGAAGAAAAGAAGAAGAAGAAACACATATGTATCAACAATTGAATCTCAAAACAAAATAAGTGAACAAGTAGAACAGAAACAGAATCACAGACACATGGAAAATTTTGATGGTTGCTTGATGTGTGCAGTAGTGGGATGGGTGAAAACAGTGAAGAGATTAAGAAGTACAAATTTGTTGTTACAGAATAGTCACCAGGATGTAAAGTACAGCATAGGGAATGTAATCAATAATAGTCTAATAATTATGTGGTGTCAGAAGGGTACAAGATTTATTGGGATGATCCCTTATTAGTTTATGTAATGTCTAATCACTGAGGTATACACCTGAAACTAATGTAATAATATATGTCAACTGTAATTGAAAATAAAAATGATTTAATAAAACTAGGTTCTAGACCTAATGCAGCAATAATTTGCTGTGTGATTCTGAGCAAATCACTTTCTTCTCTGGGCCTTATAGATATTGATAATTAAGTCAGAGCAATAAGGACTGGAAAGGTGCAACAGCTGTTGATGTCTTTTTTTAAATTTATTTTTCAATTATAGTTGATACACAAAATTATATTAGTTTTAGGTGTATAACATAGTGATTATACATTTATATACCTTATGAAATGATCACCCTGATAAGTCTTGTACCCATCTGCCACCATACACAGTTATTACACTATTATTGACTATGTTCCCTATGGTGTACTTTACATCCCTGTGACTATTTTTATAACCACCAATTTGTATTTCTTAATACACCCACCTTTTTAAAAATTTTTTACCCATCCTTCAACTCCTCCCATCTGGCAACCATCAATTTGTTCTCTGTTCTCTGTTTTTAGATTCCATATGTAAGCAGAATTATATGGTATTTGTCTTTCTCTGTCCCAACTTATTTCACTTAGCATACTACTCTCTAGGACCACCTATGTTTTCACAAATGAAAGAAAGAATTCATTCTTTCTTTTTTAAGGCTGAGTATGGGATATGTACCATGTATTCTTTATCCAATTGTCTATCAGTTGTGTCCATATCTTGGCTGTTGTGAATAACACTGCAATGAATATATCAAAGATAATGAAATATAACTTTTCAAATTAGTGTTTTGGATTTCTTCAGATAAATTCTGAGAAGTGGAATTGCTGGGTCATATGGTAGTTTTATTTTTAATTTTTTGAAGAACCTCCATACTGTTTTTCACAGTGGCTGCAGCAATCCACATTTCCACTAACAGTGCATGAGAGTTCCCTTTTCTCCACATCCTTGCCAACACTTGTTGCTTGTTCATTTATTGATGATCACTGCTCTGATAGGTGAAGTGACATCTCATTGTGGTTTTAACTTGCATTTCTTTCATGATTAGTGATGTTGAGTACCTTTTCATACATATATTGGCCAGATGTATGTTTACTTTGGAGTAGTGTCTATTCAGGTCCTCTACCCATTTTTTAATCAGATTTTTAAATATTAAGTTATATGAGCTTCTTACATATTTTGAATAGTAACCCATTATCAAATATATCACTGGAGACAATTTTGATTGCTATGTTTTCCTGGTGGATTGACTCAGTATATACAAAGACCCCTTCTCTCTCTAATAAGCCACTTTGCTCTGATACCTGCTCTTTTTGTTATTAATATAGTCATTCCTGCTTTGCTTTGATTAATGTTTGCATGCCATATCTTTTTTTTGGTACTTTTACTTTCAACCTGTCCATATTATCATATTTGAAGTGAGTCTCTTATAGACAGCATATATCATTGGGTCACTTTTTCAATCCAATTTACCAATTTCTGTCTTTTAATTATTGTATTTTAATCATATACTTTTAATGTAATTATCAATATCTTAGGGACTAAGTTTTCCATTTAACTTTAATTTTTTATTAATGAAAATAAGCATTATTATATCAAGTTATAAATAAAAAGATAATATTTTTAGTAATTTTATCCAGATGTTTTGATTAACTTACAGTAAACACAGAACAAAAATTTATATACAGTCTTTTTTATTTCATGATTTCCTATTCATATTTATTTTTATTATTTGAAATTATATTTCATTGATTACGCTCTTACAGTTGTCCCAATTTTCCCCCTTTGCTCCCCTCCACCCAGCACCACCCACTCCCTCAGGCAATCCCCACACCATTGTTCATGTCCATGGTTCATACCTGTAAGTTCTTTGGCTACTCCATTTCCTATATTATACTTTACATCCCCATGTCTATTCTGTAACTACCTATTTGTACTTCTTAATCCGCTCACTTCTCCAGCCATTACCACAAATCCCTCTCCTATCTGGCAACCATCAAAATGCTCTGCATGTCCATGATTCTGTCACTGTTCTTTTTGTTTGCTTAATTTGTTTTTCAGATTCAGGTGTTGATCAATATGAATTTTTGTTATTTTATTGTTCATAGATTTGATCTTCCTTTTCTTAAATAAGTACCTTTAACATTTCATATAATAATGGTTTGGTGATGATGAACTCCTTTAGTTTTTTCTTGTCTGGGAAGCTCTTTATATGCCCTCTCATTCTAAATGATGACTTTGCTGGGTGGAGCAACCTTGGCTGTAGGTCTCTGCTTTTCATGATTTGAATATTTCTTGCCAATTCCTTCTAGCCTGCTAGGTTTCCTCTGAGAAGTCAGCTGACAGCCTTATGGGAACTCCCCAAAAGGTAACTAACTGCTTTATTCTTGCTGCCTTTAAGATTCTCTTTCTATCTTTAACCTTTGGCATTTTAATTATGATGTGTCTTGGAATGGGCCTCTTGCATCCATCTTGTTTGAGACTTTCTGTGCTTTCTGGACTTGCATGCCTATTTCCTTCACCAAATTAGGGAAGTTTCCTGTCATTATTTTTTCAAATACATTTTCAGGTTCTTGCTTTTTCTCTTCTCCTTCTGGCACCCCTGTGATGTGAATGTTGGACCTCTTGAAGTTGTCCCAGAGGCTGCTTATGGTATCCTCATATTTTTGGATTCTTTTTCCTTCTTGTTGTTCTGACTGGTGTTTTTTTTGTTTGTTTGTTTGCTTCCTTATGTTACATATCATTAATTTGATTCTTGGTTTCATCCACTCTACTGTTGTTTCCTTATAAATTGTTATTTATTTCAGTTAGTGAATACTTCATTTCTGACTGGATCTTATTTATGCTGCTGAGGTCCTCACTAATTTTCCTGAGCATCCCAATAATCAGTGTTTTGAACTCTGTGTCTGATAGATTGCTTATCTCTATTTTATTTAGCTCCTTTTCTGTAGTTTTATTCTGTTCTTTCATTTGTGCCATGTTTCTTTGTTCTTTATTTTGACAGTCTCCCTGTGTGTGTTTTTCTGTTTTTTTTTTTTTTTTTTTTTTTTTTTTTTTTGTTTGTGTGTGTGTGTGTGTGTGTGTATTAGGTAGAGTTTCCTTGACACTGTGTCTTGGTTGTGTGGCCTCAGGTGTACTGTAGGGTCTAGTGGCACAGCCTCTCCTAACACCCAAGCTGGATACTTAAGGTGCACCCTTCATGTGGGCTGAGTACACCCACCTCTTGTAGTTGAGCCATGGTTGTTGTTGGCAGGTCAATGGGAGAGATTTACCCAGGCTAGTCAGCTGTAAGGATTGAGTGTGTCCACTGACCACCAACCTCTGCCCTCCATGGAGTATCAGCTCTGCAGGGGCAGGGTGGTGGTGCTCTGATGTGTTCTGCAGCTATCCAGTCAGTTTGAAGGCTCTGGGGTTTCCTGGGTGGTTCAGGCCAAGGTCAGCCCCAACTTGTACTTTGCCCAGAGCTACCCTGCCTGGGCTATAACATAATCTGAGATGGTTGCTAATTGTGCTGGGCTTGGAGATTCCCAAATGAAGCCAAACTGTGAATCTAGGCTGGCTGCCTCTAGTGTTGGGCCTTGGGCCACTTGAGAAGAGGTATGGGGGTTGGAGGCTCACTGAGGTTGGCTGTTGCTTTTTTGAAAGGATTTAGCAAGTTGTGCAGCTGGAGCCAAGAGCAGCCATTCATATAGGAAAGCAGCTTGGGTGGGCATGTAAGTTGGGTGGGGCAGAGTCTCTGGGGATCTCCAGAGTGGGTCAAATAGTGTTAGTGAGGTTGATGAAATGTCAGATATGAAACCATCTTGCCAGCTTTGTGCAGGGAAAGTTTAGAAAGGGGACATTGGCCTCTGCTGACTTTGATGCCAGACACTTCAGTTTCTCCCTGTTATTTTCAGTGCTTTTCAAGCTGCTCCCCCAGTGCTGGAGCTCAGATGGAGTGAGTCTGAATAGGTGAGACCATGAGTGGGTTCTTTAAGAGGAACTGCTTAGGGCTCCCAAAGTTTCTTCCACCAACTCAATCTCTGCTGGTTTTTGCAGCCAGAAGTTGTGGGGGCTTATCTTCCTGGCACTAGTACTATGGGCTGGGTTGGGGGGCTGGTGTGGGGCTAAGAGTTCTTGCTCCTAAGATATCTCTCCCAAGTTTTTATCCACCATACGTGGGTGTGGGACCAGCCTGTTCCACATCTGCACCCCTCCTACCAGTCTGGATGGATGTGATTTCTTTAACCTGTAGTTGTCAGACTTCCATTCAACTCAATTTCTGATGGTCTTGAGTTTGGTTGTTCTACATTTTAGTTGTAATTTTGATGTGGTTGTGCGAAGAGGCAAGTCATGTCTGCCTATGCTGCTATCTTGACCAGAAGTCATGTATATACAGTCTTAGAACAAAAATTTCTATTTTGTTGGTTGCTCTTTTTTCTTCATTTATATATTGTGCTTTTTAAAAACTGACTTCAAAGCACTAATAGTCATGCAAATAATAAAGAAGTTATACTATGTAGAATCTACAGTGTATGACAAACAGGAACTGACTAGCAAGTAAAAGGTGCCATTGGTATTCATCAAAACCAAAGTCCTTAGAGTTGTTTTGGTTTATGAAAGGGAACAAGGAACAATCTGGGCTATATAAATGTATTCAACAGGAGATTATAGTGAGGCTTGGTATCTTGAGGCAAATTGCACTTTGCTATAAGTTAGATTACTTATGTGCATCTTTTTAATTAACACTTAAAAAATGAATAGTTCCTCACCACTTAAAGTGCAAACCCTATTCAGCTGCAGAATCTTTTCTGTAGTCAGAGTCTAGTGAAAACTGGGAAAGAAGAAAGGGGAAAGAAAACAAACTGTTACCATTTTAAAAACATCTTTTATCTAAACAGAGGAGATGAGCTGTAACTTCTCATTACATTAAAAAAAAAAAAAAAAAAGGAATACCTTTGAAAGCTGACAAGGTGGCTAGGATCTGGCATTCTGTTCTGTTTCAGCCAAGTACTCCCTAACCAGTGCTCTAGCAAGAATGATGCCTCAGTGTAGGCGGGTCTAATCACTTTCTCCAACTCTTCTATGGTCAGCTTGTTTGTTCTTGAGGCACCGAGTTGTTCTTATCCCTGGGTATGACCTAGTGATGGCCCAGACTCACTCAGCAGCTGGCATTTCTGTAAGGACATTGCCACGAATGTAAAAGGTGAGTTGAGCCCTGGCCAGGCTGCTCGGTTGGTTGGAGCATCATCCTGTGCACCAAAAGCTTACAGGTTCGATCTCCAGTCAGGGCACATATATAGGTTGAGGGTTTGATCCCAGTCGGGACACATAGGAGAGGCAACTAATTGATGTTTCTCTCATTTCTTTCTTCTTTCTTTCTTTCTTTCTCTCTCTCTCTCTTTCTTTCTTTCTTTCTTTCTTTCTTTCTTTCTTTCTTTCTTTCTTTCTTTCTTTCTTCCTTTCCTTTCCCCTTCCTTCCTTCCTTCCTTCCTTCCTTCCTTCCTTCCTTCCTTCCTTCCTTCCTTCCTTCCTTCCTTTCTCCTTCCTCCTTCCTCCCTTCCTCCCTTCCTCCCTTCCTCTCTCTCTAAAATCAATAAATATATTATTGGGTGAGGATTTAAAAAGTTGACTGGACATTTGTAGTCTAGTGAGCAATCAAGCTTAGTTTGTAAGACTTGCCTCTCCTCCTCCCTATCAGTTGCAGGTGGTGCCAGGGTGCAGACCCATGACTGAGGGCTGTGGTGGCTTAGTACTTGCTTAGCCCTGATATTTGTGTGCTGGATTGCACACTCATCTGTGCCTTCCCCAAACTCCTAAACAATTATTATTTCCATTTGATTTTTGTTTGTTTTCATTTCTTTGCTCTTTCACTTATTTGTGATGTTTTTGAGTCTATATCTTTGCATAGCTATTTTAGTAGTTGCTCTAAGCAATATATTATAAATACTTAACTTTTCAATCTTTTGATGTTATTTTACCAGGTTGAGTAATGTTAGAGAATTATTTCCTTTTTATAGCCCTTTACCCTCACCCCTTTATAATACAATTGTCTTAAATATTTTACATTTAGAACCACATCAGTGTTATAATATTTTCTTTAATCCTCAAATATAATTTTGAAAACTCAAGAGGACAAGAAAATTCTATTGTATTTACCCATTTCTTTTTTTGCTTACTATGCCCCTCTTTGCTTATATTCCAAGATTCCATCTTTTATTATTTTCTTTCTGCTTAGAGAGCTTCATTTAGCCATTCTTTCAGTGTTGAGTCTACCAGTTAACAATATCTCTTAGTTTTCCTTCACCTGAGAATGTTTTGATTTCCCTGTTTTCCTGAAGGATATTTTCATTGGGTATAGGATTCTGGATCAAAAGTCTTTTTCTTACGACACCTGAAAAATATTGTGCCTCTTCTTTTGGCATTCATGATTTATGATGAGAAATCTGCTGTCACTCAAGTTGTTTCTCCACTGCACGTAAGGTGTTATTTTTCTTTGGCCACTTTCAAGAATTTTTCTTTGTCTTTAGTTTTCAGAAGGTGAATATAATGTATCTTGGCACGAGTTTCTTTGAGTTTATGTTGTTTGGGGTTTACTAAGCTTCTTGAATCTAGAAGTATGTGTCTCTTGCCAAATTTGGGAAGTTTTCAGTAATTTTTAGTCCCACTCTCTCTCCTCTTCTGGGACTCTGATGATAAAAATGTTAGAATTTTGCTATGATCCCACAAGTCTGAGGTGCTGTTCATTTTTTTTTCAGTCCATTTTTCTCTGTTGTTCAGATTAGGTAATTTCTATCATTAATTTTAGTGCTTCTTTCCTCTGTCTTCTCCAATCTGCTGTTGAGCACATTGATTGAGATTTTAATTTTGGTATTTTCAGTTGTAAACTTTGCACTTGACTCTGCTTTTTAAAATTGTTTTTTAATTTTTATTATTTTTAAAATATATTTTATTGATTATGCTATTACAGTTGTCCCACTTCCCCCCTTTATTCCCCTCTACCCTGCATACCCCTTCCCATCTGCATCCCCCCTCTTTAGTTCATGTCCATGGGTCATACATGTAAGTTCTTTGGCTTCTACATTTCATATACTATTCTTAACCACCCCTTTCTATTTCCTATCTACCATCTGTGCTACTCATTCCCTGTACCTTTTCCCCCTCTCTCCCCCTCCCCCACCCTGCTGATAACCCTCCATGTGATCTCCATTTCTGATTCTGTTCCCATTCTATTGTTTGCTTAGTTTGTTTTTGCTTTTCTTTTCTTTATTTTTTTTTAGGTTTGATTGTTGATAGTTGTGAGTTTGCTGTCATTTTACTGTTCATAGTTTTGATCTTCTTCTTAGATAAATCCCTTTAACATTTCATATAATGAGTGCTGGGTGATGATGAACTCCTTTAACTTGACTTTATCTGAGCAGCACTTTATCTGCCCTTCCATTCTAAATGAAAGCTTTGCTGGATAGAGCAGTCTTGGATGTAGGTCCTTGCCTTTCATGACTTGGAATACTTCTTTCCAGCCCCTTCTTGCCTACGAGGTTTCTTTTGAGAAATCAGCTGATAGCCTTATGGGAACTCCTTTGTAGGTAATTATCTCCTTTTCTCTTGCAACTTCTAAGATTCTCTCCTTATCTTTAATCTTGAGTAATGTAATTATAATATGCCTTGGTCTGTGCTTCCTTGGGTCCAAGTTCTTTGGAATTCTCAGAGCTTCCTGGACTTCCTGGAAGTCTATTTCCTTTGCCAGATTGGGGAAGTTCTCCTTCAGTATGTTTTCAAATAAGTTTTCAATTTCTTGCTCTTCCTCTTCTTCTTCCGGCACCCCTATGATTCAGATGTTGGAATGTTTAAAGATGTCCTAGAGGTTCCTCAGCCTCTCCTCATTTTTTGAGTTCTTGTTTCTTCATTCTGTTCTGGCTGAATGTTTCTTTCTTCCTTCTGGTCCACACCATTGATCTGAGTACCAGTTTGCTTCCCATCACTATTGGTTCCCTGTACATTTTCCTTTATTTTGCTTAGCATATCCTTCATTTTTTTTCATCTAATTTGTGACCAAATTCAACCAATTCTATGAGCATCCTGATTACCAGTGTTTTGAACTGTAATATGATAGATTAGCTATCTCTTCGTTGCTTAGTTGCATTTTTTCTGGGGCTTCAATCTGTTCTTTCATTTGGGCCTTTTTTTTTTTTTTTTTTTTTTTTTTTTTTTTTTTTTTTTTTGGTCTCAGTGCACCTGTTATGTAGTAAGGGGTGGACCCTTAAGTGTTCGCCAGGGCAGAGCAACCCAAATTACTGCATTGTGGTGCTGTACGTGGGGGAGGGGTCTGAGGAAGAACAATGTCACTTGCTCCAATCTCTGCCATTTTCAGTCACTTCCTCTGCTACCCACAAGCAAATTGGGCCCTTCTGGTGCTGATTCTTGGGTGGGTGGTTTTGTGTCATTCTAGAACCTTGTGGGTCTCTCCAATGAACTCTCTGGTGAGGCTGGGAGTTTCTCCTGATGATACAACCCTCACAGGTTTTTTTAGTCAGAGGTTTTGAGGCTTCATTTTCCCATGCTGGGACCCTAGGCTGCATGGTCTGTTTTGCTCCCCAGTTGCTCCTCCCAGTTTATTTGCATGCAAATGTGGGACTGTCTGCTTCACCAGCCACCACCTTGCTTCAAGTCCTCTCTGCCTTGGCTGCCCGTCTCCCCCCTCCTACCAGTCTGGATGAATGTGTCTTCTTTAACTCCTTGGTTGTTGCACTTTTATACAGTTCAATTTTCTATCAGTTCTGTTGTTTTTTGTTTTTAAATTTGTTCTTAGTTGTGTGCAGAGGCACAGTGTGTCTTCCTATGCCTCCATCTTGGTCAGAAATCTCTGATTCTTCTTTAAGTCATCTATTTATTTGCTGAGGCTTTCTACTTTTCATTTGTTTCAAACATGTTTGTAAATGCTCACTGATGCATTTTGATCATTGTTGCTTTAAAATCTTTGTCAGATGATTTTAATATCTCTTGTGTCAGTATTGGTACCAATTGATTATCTTTTGTTCACTCAGCTTGAGATATTCCTCTTTCTTGTATGATGAGTAATTTTTTATTGAAACTTGAGCATTTGGTATCCAAGGTGGGAAGTATCTCATTACTGTGGGACAGGGTTGGGAGTTCTGATTCTCATGTGGTTTCCACAGGCCCATAGTGGAGGTGACCTGGTTTGCACAGTATGACAATAAAATTCCTGACTCTTCACCAGACCTCCTCTGATACCATCCCAGCAGAGAATTTGAGCGATGTTTCATCACTGCTGAGTGAAGATGGAAGTCCAGGCTCTCCGCATAGTTTTTATTCACACTGTTGCACCACCCTAGCAGAAGTGTTGGGGTGTCTCATTATAGGCCCCCAAGGGTGAAGTCTAAGCTCCCCACTAAGATTTTGCTAATGTGGAGAGATTGAAGCATGATTTTTCCTTTATGTTACTGGATTAGAATTGGTTTTGTCTACAAGTTTTCTGTCTTACTATACTACCTATTTTCTGGTCCTTTGGCTAGAGAGAGCAGGCTTTTGCTGAGAGTTTCTTTTGTCTGCATATGTTGGCATTTCTGAGTTGCATGTTCTTCAGCTCCAAGTCTGGTATCTATGAGGCCAGAAGAACCCAGGGAATTTACCACCATGCCTTCCTAGAGTCCTGAAGTCCATTCTTCTCTCCACCTTTCAGAGTCTTCTTACATTTATAATATATTTATGTCCAGGGATTTTTTCAGTTGTGCTGAGTGGAAGCAATAGGGAACAGTATGTCTTCTCCATCTTCCTGGAAGCAGAAGTAACTGTACCTCTTTTATATCTTAATAAACGCTTGGTGATTTTATTCTGGTACATTATTTCCTCCCTTCCCACTTGTACCCTTTACACAAATACCAAAGAATGAATACACCAAATTAGTAATATATATTTAATTAATTAGTCAATAATGTAAATGTATTTAATCAACAGGTGAGCTGATTTATAAAAAACAATTAAGTCAATAAAATAAAGATATAATTTAAGACATATGCCTATCTACCTATATAGATATTTTTATACTCATAAGTACATCAAAGTTAACAGATTAAAAAATATATGTACACACATACTGGTACCGCAAATTGGTGAACTGTGGGTATCTTCTAGAGGTCCTCAGAGTTGCAACCTTGGGGCCAGAGACTGATAGTTAGCCTGGAAACAAAACCCTGGGCAGAACCAAGATTATGTTCCCTATCCTGCACACAGGCAGTGGGTTAGGGCACTTTGGCTTGTGGCTTTTCAATACACGTATTTGCATTCATCTGTCCTCAAGGACAGATATAATTGTATAGTCAGACAGATAGACACATTGTAACAAAATACGCTAATAGAAAAGTTACTAAAATGGTCTAAATATAAGAAAAGGACTATATGAAAAATTAATTAGGAGGCATGGTATGTGATAAAACTAGCAATTTTTGATTATCCACTGTGTACTAGATACTTTTAAACATTATCTTATTTAACTCTTGAGGTTTGGTATTGTTACTCCCTTTTAACAAATAAGTAAACTGAGACCTATAGAGGTTAAATAACTTGCCTAATCTAATAATTGCAGAGCCCAAATTCAAACCCCAATTTGTCAGATTTGAAAATTTTCTGCTTTGCTACCTGTCTCTCAGGGAGAAGGTGGGACTTGGAGGAAAGCAGCATTAGAGATGCTTGGTAAGTCCATGAGGCGTCCATGGAGGACCGATAAAATGTGGCTGGACACACTGCCTTTCTCAGTCTCTCCTGTTTTCTCAATTGTGTGGTGCACTGTCCTAGAGTCTGCAGCCTTCTCCTCCTAGGATGAACTTTTATTTTGAGGTAAAAGTCTGGGCCAAGTTCTTCTTTCCTCTTGGATCTGAAGGGAGTTGGCAAAGTCTCTTCCCTCATGTATATGACTAAGAGAAGTGGGAGGGGGCTTATAGCACAGAGATCCATTGCCAAGAACATCTCAGGGTGGAGAAACCTTTGGAACATTTTTTCCACTCTGCATCAGACAGGGTAAAATTGATTAGCATTTAATTGGTTTCAGCTGTTCTTAACATACTGCATAGAAAACTTTGATGTACTTTGCTAAATTCAATATTCTTTATGGTTAACAGATTGAAAGCTAAAAACACCCTTGAAGAAACACCAGAAGTCAGTGCTTTGGATGGTACCAAGTTCTTTGCTATTGTTCACCAATTTGGAATGGTCCAGGAATACTAACTACTTTGGACTGGGGATGAGAAAAAAAAACAAATCTAAGTCTGGTAAGACTCTTCGGTAGGTAGCTTCCTAGAAAACAAGATATCTAGATTGCAATTGCAGATTTCCCTGTGCAACCAGGGATTTTGATAAACCTCTCCACCTCTTTGGACTGCACTCAGGCTTCTAATCCAGAAAATAAGAAAAATGAGCTCACTGAGCCCAAAAGTTGTTTCTATCTTTCAAAATTCTCTAATTTATTTTCATTATTCTGATGCTCCAGTACAATTCCTAAAAAAGCAACTATAGATTGTTAGAGAACAAGAAGTGTGCATAATAGTAATGATATATTGTGTCTTGGAACTCAGTGAGACAGATATTTGAGAGAACATATAGGTTAAGGCTTAATCAAAATGTATCTTAGTCTCTAAAGGTGAGATGACAAATGAAGCACTGGGGAAATCGCTGACTGTTTCACTGTGTGTTTTTGGGCAAGGACGCTTCAACCCCCACCCTTCATGCCTCCATCTATGTTAATACAAAAATATGTGGTCAAAAAGTAGGCTGCAGCCCTGGCCAGGCGGCTCAGGTGGTTGGAGTATCATCCTGTACACTAAAAGGTTGAGGGTTTGAGTCCTGGTCGGGGCACATATGGGAGGCAACTGATCAGTATTTTTTTCCTCTCTCTTTTCCTCTTTCTAAAAAAAATCAATAAAAACATACCCTCAGGTGAGGATTAAAAAATATAGGCTGCAAATAGGGTATATCAGACACTGAGGGCCATGGAGTGGGTGTAGCTACAGTAACTGCTCATTCTCCAACTTTCCCTTTGCCTTCATTTCTTCTCCCTTGCTACCTCTCTCTTGCTGAGTCACTTTCACTGGGTCTTCTGTTTACTAATGGTCATGGATGACTTTGCGGCCCTTAGAACAGTGAAAAGCTTCGGAGCATGTGAGAGGGAGCCTTGTAAAGCCTTGCTTGTCATCACTTGGCTTTATAGGGCCCCCAGCAGTTGTTGCTCCCTTATCACCAACCCTCAAGTTAGCATTTAATTGACTAGTTTGCAGGCTTAAACTGAAGACCTGGAGAAGTCCTGACCCATCTCCAGCAACCCCAGGGCTGCAAGGATAAAGGTGGACTTACTTAAGCTTGAGAAGAGAGGGACATGAGTCACCTCCATTGAATACCTTCCTCGTTCCCTAAAGCCAAGGATTCCCCTATGCTTCCATGAATTGGTTAATGCTCGAGACAGTTCAGCCTGCTGGACCCATCGCTAGTGCTGCTACATTCATGGTCCAGGAACCTTTAGGATCACAAGGCTTTTGAAACGGGGGCAAAGCCAAAGCTGGCTCTAACAAATGCTAGAGCGTTACTGCAGATGGTAACATTAAATAGCTGTTAACTTTGGCTGAGGTGGTTCTCCACGAGTTAATACCTCTCACAGGTGAAGCAGGTTTGGGTTAACAACAAACGGCTATGATATTGATGTCAAGAGTAATTATTGGAATTTTCAGGCTGCTTGTAAAACTTCATGAGGGTTATGGTATCGATGTGGATCGTTCTTTCCCAGAACCAAATCATGCACTAGGAATCTGAAGTGTGGGAGCAAGTTCAGTCTTGCTCACTGACTCACTCATTTGGGGATGCCAGGCTTACTAGATTGGAAAAGGGATGAATAGTATTCTCTTCCTCTGGAAATGTCATGTGTCTACCTGGGAGGGGAATGAGAGCTTGTAGGCAGCAAGGTCTCCCCAGTCCCATCTGGTGGCTCTGGGTAGGAGTGGCCTGAACATGCTCTTCATAGCATTTTGTCTCTGAACACCCTAGGAGAGCAGAACAAAACGGAGCCTGCAGAGTGAGCCCACCAGTCAGCAAGCCTACAGCACTTCACACTCTCTGGGCTCACTACTCCTTCAGAAACTAGTTCTCTCATGATTCTATTTAGAACCCCTTGCTGAATCTTTCCCTGGCTTGGGAATTACACACTATTTTGGGCATAATTGCTCTTAAGAGTTTACTCAAGGTTGGAAATGTGAGGAGTCCATGGAATAGAAATGAGAAAGAAAAGCTGAAAGTGCTTTGTAAACTCTAAAGTAACAATGCTGTTTATTATTGTTGCTCGTGCATAAAACCTCACGGACCCTCCCCCAGTTGTTCCTGTTTTCTATGTGCTTAGTCAGGGAATGGGGCCCTGTCATCAGGTGATTTATATGCCCGTATTCCTCAGGGAGAAGCCCAATCCCCGCCGCCCCCCGCCAGCCTGGCCAGCTTGGCAGTAAGCCCAGACTCATCTTGTAGGGCCCTGACTCTGCTCGTCCTCCCCAAAGTCACAGCAACACTCATACTCATGGATTTCAGGCATTTCCCCTAATTTCTCAACTCTAATTCACCTTGAGTTACAAATGGAGGATGAGAGATCACATGACTTTCTTTATTTTGGGTATAAAGTGGGGACCTCAGGGAACTTCAGTTCTCCCAGTCGCTCTGTGCCCCTGACGCGTTGCTCTGACTCGGGTATGGGAGAGAAGGATGTGGTTGGAATTGTGCCCCGAGGCCCCCCAGGCTTTCCGCACAGCTTGTGTTTCTCCTCTGGACTCCTCTCCCAGCCCTTCTAAAGCCTTCTCTTTCTTTGGCATCCTTTTAGTCTGAACTCACATACACTATTAATGAACCAGGCAGTGTTTTCCAAATTTATAAATCAAATGATTGAGGTTATAGGAAGAAAACAAGCTGTGATTATGAAAGGTGCCATGGACATCAAGTTCTGTCCTGTTCCTTCTGAACTGGCCTTTATTAAAAATTGATTATAATTCTTCTGGGGTCAGGACTGCTGAAAATATTAGTTGAATCAGAAATTCTATGCTTTAATTATGCCCATTTCCCCCAGTTATTTGTTTTCAGCCAGAAAACCTTTTTTCCATAAGCCATAAATTTAATTTTTGGTTGCTGCATCTTGAAAACCTAAGATTCTCAGAACGTTGTTACTTATATGCAGAAAAAACATTTTACTTTAATCAATAAGGTTTCCTTTACCCATAATTAGGTCATTGGGGATAAACCTGCGTTTTCCCTTTAATGGTGATATAATGAGAACTACTATAGCTCATAATCATGCATTTAGATATTGTGCTACCAAAAAAACACCAATGAAAGAAAAACTGTTCTGGCCAAGATGGAGGTGTAGGTAAACACACTGTGCCTCCTAACACAACCAAAAGAAGGACAACAACAATTTAAAAACAAAAAACATCCAGAACTGACAGAAAATTGAACTGTATGGAAGTCCAACAACCAAGGAGTTAAAGAAGAAACATTCATCCAGACGGGCAAGAGGGGTGGAGACGTGCAGGCAGGCAGAGAAGACTCATGGTAAGGTGGCTGGAGGACTGGGGTGCACAAGGCTGTGGCTGGCCGGCCAGGCAGCAGCCTGTGGAGTTGGTGTCCTCACATTTGAGTTCAGATACACTGGGAGAAACTTTTGGGGAGCAAGATGGACCTCTCAGCCCAGAGCTCCAGCACGGGGAAATAAAGCCTCAAACCACTCACTGAAAACACCTGTGGGGGTTGAGGCGGCAGTGGGAGAAACTCTCAGCCTCACAGGAGAGTTCATTGGAAAGATCCACAGGGACTTAGAACATACACAAACCCACCCAAACGGGAATCAGCACCAGAAGGGCCCACTTTCCTTGTGGGTAGTGGGGGAAGTGACTGAAAACTGGCAGAGAGCGGAGCAAGTGCCATTGTTCCCTCTCAGACCCCTCCCCGACATACCGAGTCACAACCCAGCAACTGGGCTGCCCCACCCTGGTGAACACCTAAAGCTTCACCCCTCACTATGTAGGAGGTGTGCTTAGGGAAAAAAAATGTCCCACATGAAAGAACATATCAAAGCTCCAGAAAAAAATACAACTAAACGATGAAGAGGTAGCCAGCCTACCAGATACACAGTTCAAAACACTGGTAATCAGGATGCTCATAGAATTGGTTGAATTTGGTCACAACTTAGATGAAAAAAAATGAAGGATATGCTAAGTGAAATAAAGGAAAATGTACAGGGAACCAATAGTGATGGGAAGCAAACTGGTACTCAGATCAATGGTGTGGACCAGAAGGAAGAAAGAAATATTCAGTCAGAACAGAATGAAGAAACAAGAACTCAAAAAAATGAGGAGAGGCTGAGGAACCTCTAGGACATCTTTAAACATTCCAACATCTGAATCATAGGGGTGCCAGAAGGAGAAGAGGAAGAGCAAGAAATGGAAAACTTATTTGAACAAATAATGAAGGAGAACTTCCCCAATCTGGCAAAGGAAACAGACTTCCAGGAAGTCCAGGAAGTTCAGAGAGTCCCAAAGAAGTTGGACCCAAGGAGGAACACACCAAGGCACATCGTAATTACATTACTCAAGATTAAAGATAAGGAGAGAATCTTAGAAGCAGCAAGAGAAAAGGAGACAATTACCTACAAAGGAGTGCCCATAAGACTATCAGCTGATTTCTTAAAAGAGATCTTACAGGCAAGAAGGGGCTGGAAAGAAGTATTCCAAGTCATGAAAGGCAAGGACTACATCCAAGATTACTATATCCAGCAAAACTGTCATTTAGAATGGAAGGGCAGATAAAGTGCTGCTCAGATAAAGTTAAAGGAGTTCATTATCACCAAGCAGTTATTATATGAAATGTTACAGGGATTTATCTAAGAAAAAGAAGATAAAAGATATGAACAATAAAATGACAGCAAACTCACAGTTATTAACAAACACACCTAAACCAAAAGCAAAAGCAAACAAAGCAAACAACTATAACAGGAACAGAATCACAGAAATGGAGATCACATGGAGGGTTATCAACAGGGGAGTGGAGGGGGGGAGAGAGGGAAAAGGTACAGAGAACAAGTAGCATAAATAGTAGGTAGAAAATAGACAGGGGGAGGTTAAGAATAGTATGGGAAATGTAGAAGCCAAAGAACTTATATGTATGACCCATGGACATGAATTAAAGGGGGGGAATGTGGGTGGGAGGGGGTGTGTAGGGTAGAGGGGAATAAAGGGGGGAAAATGGGACAACTGTAATAGCATAATCAATAAAATATATTAAAAAGAAAATATTAAAATTAAGAAAACAATGAAATGAAACAGATAAATAGGAGAAAACTCTATCCCTTTCTTCCCCCTCCCCCATTTTTTTTGGCTATTTAAACTTAAACAGTGTCACTAACAACCTACAGAGTTTAAATTCTATTTCTTGCTAGGATGACTATAATAAACTCCTCCCTAAATGAGGATTTTGTGGTCTGAAGTCATTGTATTCTTAGGCTTTGGTCCAAAGTGACTTCATTTTCTGCCTGCTGAGATTTAAGAGGGACTGCTAATGTAAGGACAGACATTTCATGAGCCCAAGAGGTCTTTTTTTCTGACTCATGCTAACTAGGACTGAATTGTGTGTTAGGATGCCCATCAGGTTTCTCTAAAAGTTCAATTAAGTTTTGCAGAATTCTACTAGGCTCAATCATGGAGTTAATTAAAATGTACATTACAGATCTGAAAAACTTCACCAAAGATTGTCATTGGGAAGGCATGGGAACAGTTACTAAAACTCTAAAAATAACAGTTCTCGGAGAACAGTTCTCAATCTTATATTTACACATCAAAATTAATTTCAGCTGCATCAAAAAGTTGGCATGCGAGTCAGTCCAGGATTTTTGTTTTGTTTTGTTCTTAATTGGTTTGAATAAAATGGCAAAAACAATTCTAGGGCCTCAAGATGAAAATGAAGAGTTTATGAATCATGAGCCTGTCCATTGAGAATGATGCAACCACCTTAGCTGCTCACCTCAAGGCTTCCAGTGTTTGGCACCACGGTGAACCACTAAGTCAACACTCCTGGGAGAGCCTGCTCTAGAAGAACATTGGCACTTAAAATTTCTCTCTTGAGTCAGTTACTCCAGCTTTCAGGAATAAAAAAAAAGTTTCAGAAGTCACCTTAAAAGGTCATCTGCCCTAGCTGGTGTAGCTGAGTGGATTGAATGCAGGCTGCAAACCAAACGGTTGTGGTTTGATTCCCAGTCAGGGCACATGCCTGGGTTGTGGGCCAGGTTTCCAAAAGGGGGCGTGCGAGAGGCAACCACACATTGATGTTTCTTTCCCTCTCTTTCTCCCTCCCTTTCTCTCTCTAAAAATAAATGACTAAAATCTAAACAAAAAAATCATCTAAGATGTGCAAAAAAGATATTTGTAAAAGTGTGTTTATTGCACATTATTTATCATAGTGAGAAACTGGAAACAGCCAGATAGCCATAAAGAGGATTGGCTAAACAATTTATGATACATTGAAACAATGGGATAGTCTGCAATTATAAAATAATATTATTGCAGTAATATTAAAGTTCATAAGAAAATTTTATAATATATTAAGCTAATTATCATATATATTGATAGAAAAAGCCAGTTAAAAAATAGCAAACTCCAAAAATTAATCATAGTTATCTCTAGGACAGTGCCAAAAATCTGCATTTTTCCTCTCTGCCTTTTTCTATATGTTCTTTGTAATCAAAGAAAAGAGAAATAAATGCCATAAAAAGATATTTCATTTGCAAAAGCTTCTGCAAGATGGTGCATATTTTAATCTCTTATTTTTAAACTATAACTCTCAAATTACTTGGCTTTTTAGCAATGTATCTACTGTTTATGTTTCTCATCAGTTTTTGAAAAATATCTCACTTTTTATCATATTTGGAAATTTTCTGTTCTCTATTTATGGGATGCTTTGGGGAAATTAAATTTGATTGTGCCAAAGTCATCAGAAATGGCCTTAATTTTGTTTCTGTGAACCTCTTGAAAAATTAATAGGCTGTTAAATTGGTCAAGATTCCACCAGGCTTGAAATAAAACAGTTCTTTATAACTGCAAATACCTCTGTGGACAAACTCCACCCTCAGTGCAACACGCAAGCCCCAGAAACTGAAAAAAAGAAGACATAGATGCTTAGCCAGGTCCCTCCTGCATTCAGAGCACAGATTAAGCTACTCCACTGAAGATAGAGACTTGACGCTTTAACCAGCAAGACTGTGCATTGGGGAAAGATCAGGCCCTAGGTCAGTACACTCTTGTGTGGGAGGATCCCTGTTCACTGAAATTTCACAACCCAAATGAGAATGGCTCTTGGTTAAATGGAAAATTCCATTAAATCTTATTATCTGAGATAGGAAACTAATGTGTTATTGTTAGCTGCTCCCAACTTGAGACACATATGTTCAAGAATTACAAAATCTCAGTTCCCTCTCTGTCTCTCTCTCTCACACACCCACAAATACAGTAATGGAAAGACGGAGACATTTTAAGATTGCGACTCATTATAGCAAGAGTTAGACTTCTCAGTGTTCCCTCCTGTCACAGCTCTCTGCTCATGACCTGGACCTTCTTTTCTCTCTGGCACTCATTTCTTACCTCTACTTCATCCCCTGCCCAAATCTGGTAACTAAAGGATAATGGAGAAGCATTTTTCTATGCTTCTGGGCTTAGGTTGCCCAGGTTGCACGCTCTAGGGAATGAGACAGCACAAATTCTTGGTCACAAGACGGGTAGCTGTTGGCTTAGGATGGCAAGATGCAGAAGGCTGCAGGAACTTGGTGTCCATGCTCTGAGGGTAAGGAGATCCACATTAGAGGAGAAGATGGGTAGTGAGGAAGAGTAGAGAGAGACCCGAGGGAAAGGGTTAATAACCTTAGCAAGATCAGGGACCACACAGAGGCAGGGAAGAAAGTGAGGAAGGGGTGGTCTGGCAGTGGAGAACTGTGGAAGGAGTGAGTAGGAAGCCTGGTTGGCAAAGCAGTTTCTTTCAATGGAGGTCTGCAGATTATAGTTTTAGTTTTGTGTGTCTGAAATATCTTTATTTTCACCATCACTCAAATTGTGGTTTAGCTGCATATAACAGTCTAAGTTGAGAGTTTTGTTCATTCAGCACTTTGAAGACTGCTTTCTTCATCATTTGTACCATTGAATGTTGCTGCTGAGAAGTCTGATAGTGTTATTCTTCACACACACACACACACACACACACACACTCTTTTCCAGGTTTTCTTTCTGACACATTTAAGATTTCCTTTTATTCTTTTGTTTTAAATCTCATTATAGTGTTTCTAGGTGTGTATTTATCCTTTTGTTAACAAGGGTAAGCTTTCAATGTGAGGACCTAAGTCTTTCTTTTGCTCTGGAGAATTATGAACCATTATTTTTATGTTAAGCAATTTTCATTGCTTCTCTGTCATTCTTTTCATTCTCTTTTTTTCTGGGACTCAAGTTATATGCATTTAACCACCCTTTATCTCTGTTGAATTTTGGGTGAACTCCTTAGTTTGATCTTCTCAGGGATCAATATTTCCTTTACTGAGTCTAGAGTTCATTTCATTTATTAAGTATTTTAAAAATTTCAAGGGCTACCTTTCCTTTGTCAAGAGTTCTTCTGGTTATTTTGCATATCCATCTGTTCTTGCCTTGTTTATTCCTGTTTTTGTTTCACAATTGCTATTTCTTTTTATAGTTATTCTCTTATTTATCACCTCACACTTCCTTCTTTTAACCAATTTGTTACATTGCTCATGAAAATGACTTTTTTTAATTTTTAAAAAATGTTTTAAAGATTTTGTTTATTTTTAGAAAGAGGGGATGGGAAGGAGAAAGAGAAGGAGAGAAACATCAATGCATGGTTGCTTCTTGCGTGCCCCCCACTGGGTACCTGGCCAGCAACCCAGGCATGTGCCCTGACTGGGAACCAAACCGGCGACCCTTTGGTTTGCAGGCCAGTGCTCAATCCACTGAGCTACACCAGCCGAGGTGAAAATTACTTTCTTTCTGGGGTGAATTTATGTTCTGATTTCATATTTTATTGATTTTTTTTGTGTGTGTGTGATTGGATTTCATGGATTTTGGAATTTTTATTTGCAAGCTTATTTTGAATTGAATTGTTTTTGTTGTTGTTTTTAGATGGCTCTTTCTCCTCTCTTTTCCTGTGTCTATTTCCATTGGTTTTGTGATTGTCTCTTTGCCTGGCCCCCTGGAATTCCTTTCAGAACAGATGCTATAAAGGCAATTCAGGGTCTTGGCCATGCCGACATCAGGTCCAGTCACAAGGCCAACATGTGGCTTGGTTCTTGTCTTGATTTCAAGGCTGGACCTGTGTCCTCTCACTTCTTTAGTTACACAGCCCCTCTTAAGTCATAGCTCAGGCAGTTTTTGACTAAGGCAGTCATGTTGTCTCAAGTAGAATAGACTATGGAGCAGTGACCTCCACCTAATTCTGGACTTAGAGACGAACAGATCCACGGCTGCAGCCCAGCTCACCCTTTGGCATTTTCTTGGTCTTGTTCATGGAGATAGCAATCCTTTTTGCTCTTGAACTCTGCAATGTAATTTTTGTTTTCTTTTTTATAGTTTACCTATCTTTATCTAGCTACCTGTGTCATGTCTCTGTTGCTCTGTGGGGAGACAATGCCACTGCCTGGCCTGTGGTGTTTTGCCTGGGAGGAAGCTGCCTCCTGGTTCTCACACTTCACTTTCTCCCCGTGTGCCAGTGGTGTCCTTCCAGCTGTTTCCCTGGTACTGGATTCCAGGGGGGATGGGCCTGTGGGAGTCCTAAGTCTACCACAGGCCCTTTAAGAGGAGTGTCTTGAAAAGCCCACAATTTCTTCTGATGCCCCAACGCTCACTGGTTTTTACAGCCAGAAGTTATGGGGACTTGTCTTCCTGGTGCTAGAACCCTGGGCTGGGTAGTCTGGCCTGGGGCTGGGATCCCTTGCTCCCGAAGTATCTCTGCCAATTTTTTATCCACCACACATGGATGTGGGTTCACCCATTTCTGTCTCCACCCATCCTTGCTCCACTCTGCATCTCTACACCTCTCCATGCCTCTCTACACCTCTCCATGCCTCTCTACACCTCTCTGCCTCTCTGTCCCTCCTAACAGTCTGGATGAATGAGGCTTCTTTAAATCCTTGATTGTCGGAGCTCAATTTTCTCTAACACAGCTCAATTTTCTGACAATTCTGGGTGATATTTGTTGTGTAGTCTAGTTGTATTTTTAGCTATCATTGTGCATGGAGGTGAGGCATGTTTACCTATGCCTCCATCTTGACCAGATGTCTACTTCTCTTTAAAATGTAATATGTACATACTGTCATTTCTGGCTGCAGACAGAAAGAAGAGTTAACCACGATGTTCCTTATTATCTCACATGGCCATGTCCTATTAAGTTCATAATTCAGAGAAATGTAAGAGCTTAAAAAATAAGAGTAGATATGAAAATAGAAGTATAGTGTGTTTCAGGAAAATACTAAGTGTCTAATTTAGATAACTGTAAGAATGTAAAAAATAAGAGTAGATATGAAAATAGAAATGTGGTGTGTTACAAGAAACTAGCTCTGGCAGATTCAGCAGAAAAGTAACATATTACAAGGGTTTTGCATTGCATACAAAAAAATGTTGGGAAGGCTAGAATCAGGCCTGAGGATAAGCTTCCAGAAATAGAGCTTCAAACTTTGGAACTAGCCTTCTGAGAAAACCACTCCTGCTTCAAGCACCAAGTATTAGGTGCTAGAGTGAACTAGATACTTACAGGAACTTAGCTTTCTGAAATTACAGTTGCCACCAGTGTCAATGACATTTCTGGGCAGAACATACCATCATACCATGCTGTGAATGACACCCTGTGAAACTGTGCAGTGTGTTTGTGCTGCTCCAGTCATGGGAGCTCCGTTGTGGCCCCTGCTAGTCCTGAAAGCCAGTGTCCTCTCCCACCACCCTCAGCAGCAAAAGGGATTCTGTGCAAAGCTTTGTTCTGCAAGCAGGAACTGCTGTGCTTGGATATGTCTGATTGATGTACTCTAAACAGTTAACAAGTTAACTGCAAATGAGGGCCTGGGAAGCAAGTTTTCTGTCTTCTAACTTGGAAAGACAGGGCTCTGAATGTGGCAACTTCTCCAAATACAGCACAAACGTTCAGGTATCAGACAACCAGAAAGCATGTCAATGTTTTCTAAATTTAATAAATTAAAATTGGCAAACAACCAAGGAAGCTATCATGCCCATGGGGTAACATATAGGTCAAGATCATCCGTGGTGCTAGATATTCTCACTTACTCCTCTAACTGCACTCTCCACCCTTCTCCACCCCACACCATGCCCCTGGAAGCTGACCTATAGGCACTGCATTGACCAGCCTTTTGGCTCTCTGCCTCCAGCTGAGTTTGGCCACAGGGGAAGAGCTAGCAGGTGATGGGAAGGTAGTAGAAGGACAAGGTTTGGGCATTCAGCCCCGTAAATCCCTTCTGGCTGGGTTGCAGGTTGTTTCTCTCCTGAAGGCTCCTGTTGGGTGGCCTGTCTTATGGGGGGTGGGGTTAGTGGGAGTCTGGCTACCACTCCTTTCTCTTGTCCCTTTGGGACTGGGGGTTGTCATATGGCTAGCATTGAGCACTTACCCAATACATGTGGCTTCCATTATGCCTTTCCAAACCTTGTAAACAGCTTCTTTAAAAAAAAATTATTGTTTATGCTATTATAGTTTTTCCTGTTTGTCCCCCTCCACCCAATCCTCCCCACTCCCTCAGACAATCCCCACACCTTTGTCCATGTCTATGGGTCATGTGTATATGTTCTTTGGCTACTCTATTTCCTATACTCTCCTTTAGATTCCTATTAATATTCAGTAACTACCAATTTGTACTTCTTAATCCCTTAACCTTTTTTACCCATCCCCTAACCCTATTCCCATCTGACAACCGTTAAAATGTTCTCGGTATCTATGATTCTGTTTCTGTTCTGTTTGTTTATTTGTTTTTTAGATTCAACTGTTGATAGATACATATTTATTTATTGCTATTATATTGCTCATATTTTTTATCTTCTTTTTAAAGAAGATGCATTAACATTTCATATAACACTGGTTTGGTGGTGATGAACTCCTTTAGCTTTTTGTCTGGGAAGCTCTTTATTCTTCAATTCTAAATGATAGATTTACTGAGTAAAGCTATCATGCTCCCTTGTAGGTAACTAACTGCTTTTTTCTGCTGCTTTTAAGAGTCTCTCTTTATTTTTAACAATTGGCATTTTAATTATGATGTGCCTTAGTGTGGGCCTCTTTGGGTTCATCTTCTTTTTGGGGACTCTTTGTGCTTCCTGGACTTATATATCTATATCCTCATACACCAAGTTAGGGAAGTTTTCTGTCATTATTTTTTCAAATAATTTCTGGTTTCTTGGTCTTTCTCTTCTCCTTCTGGCAACCCTATGATGTGAAGGTTGAAACTCTTGAAGTTGTCCTAGAAGCTTCTTACACTATCCTCATGACTTTTTGGATTCTTTTTTCTTCTTGCTGCTCTGATGAGTTGTTTTTGTTTCCTTATATTCCAAATTGCTGATTTGATTCTCATTTCATCTATTCCCTGTAAATTGTTCTTTATTTCAACTAGTACATCGTTTGTTTCTGACTGGGTCTTTTTTATGCGGCTAAGGTCCCCACTAAGTTCTTTGAGCATCCTTATAAACAGTGTTTTGAACTCTGCATCTAGTAAATTGTTTGTCTCCCTTTTGTTTAGTTCTTTTTCTGGAGTTTTGTTCTCTTCTGTCATTTGAGCCAAGTTTCTTTGTTTGTCACTCCTGTAGCCTCCTTGTGTTGTTTCTATGTATTAGATAGAGCTATTACTTCTCCCAGGCTTGGTAGAGTGGCCTAATTATAGTAGTTGTCCTGTAGAGTCCTCTGCCACAGTCTCCCTTATTACCCAGGCTGAGTACTTGAGGTCTGCCCACAATGTGGGCTGAGTACACCCTCCTGTTGTAGTGGAGCCTTGATTGCTGTTGGCATGTCCAAGGTCAGCCTCCACCTGTGTTTTGCCTGGAGTAACACAGCATAAGCTACAAAGTGATCTGCAGATGGCCGCTATTTTGCTGGGCTTTGAGGTGCCTATGTGAGGCCAAGCTGTGAATCAAGGCTGGCTGCTACTAGTGCTGGGCCTGGGGCAACTTAGGAAGATGTAGTAGACGTGCTCAAGTCAAATACTGTTTGTTTGAGAGAATTTAGGAAAATCTGAACCATGGGCCAAGACAAGCCATTTGTATGGAAAAGCCACTGGAAACAGCATGGGTGAGCCCAAAAGTTGGGTGGAACAGGGCCTCAGGGAATCACCAGGGTGGGGCAAACAGTGTGAACCAGGTTGATGGAGTCTCAGATATTTGCCAGCCTGCTGACTCTGTAGCTCTGTAAAGGAGGGGTTCTGAAAAGGAACAATAACCTCTGACAGCACTTCTTTCTGGGAGAAAGCTGCTCCCCAGCTCTCATCCTAATGCCAGACAATTCACTCTTTCCTTGTTTGTCTCTGATGCCTTTCAATCTGCTGTCCTTGTGCTGGAGCTTAGAAGGAGTGAGTCTGAGTGAGTCTATGCCCAGGTCCTTTAAGAGGAACTGCCTGGGAGTCCAAAAGCCTCCGTCTTTCACAACCTCAACCCCACTGGTTGTTATAGCCAGAAGTTATGGAGCCTTCTCTTCCTGGCAATGGAATCCTGGGCTTTGGGGTCTGGTATGGGGCTAGGACCTTTTGCTCCTGTGATATTCCTCCTGATTTTTATCTGCCACATGTGGGTGTGGGACAAGCTTGTTCCACTTATCCACCCTCTCCTATCAGTCTTAATGTGGTTTCTTCTCTAATTCCGTAGTTGTAGGACTTTCATTCAGCTTGATTTCTGATGTTCCTGAATGATGATTGTTCTACAGTTTAGTTGTAATTTTGATGTAGTTGCCCAGGCAGGTGAACCATGTTTACCTACACCTCCATCTTAACTGGAAGTCTCCTAAACAGTTCTGGGGTGTCTAAACTTTTGAGCCACACTGGAAGAAGAGTTGTCTTGGACCACACATTAAATACACAAACACTAACCAAAACTGATGGACAGAAAAAAGGTTTAGGTAAATTTACAATTTTGTGTTGGGCCACATTCATAGCCATCCTGGGCCACACGTGGGCTGCAGATTGGCCACCCCTGTTGCTGCCAGGATCCTGAATACTACCTCCATCTCCACTGTGACACACGCCTGCATCTTATTTCTCATCCCAGCAATCAAAGTGCTGTAATATATTTCCTTTTGTTGTCTTCTCAAACCCAAATTACCAATTAATTGAGTTAGATGAAAACAATATTTTAAAATATGACAGTAGGAGACATCTGTCCATTAGGGTTTCAAATTCTATTTTCCATAGCTATAGCCAAGTTCTGTTCAGTCCTGCTAATGCATCATTAAAAGCTCTAAACATTCACGAATTTGAGGCCCATTTCACAATAGGAGGAAGAATGGATCATTTTATATATATATATATATATGTGTGTGTGTATGTGTATGTATAAATATATAATTTTTTAATGTGTATTGGCTGATTGAAGCAAACCACAGGTAGATGTTAAGGAGAAGGAATCACAGAGACAGAACACAGTGATACACACTGCTCCCATCTTTCCCATAGTCCAATGCCCACACTGCCTCCTCCAACAGTACACATCTGAGAAGGCTAAAATTAGTACCCTAAGTGAATTTTTTTAACAGAGAGATAAATTATACATGTCTGAATTCTCATAAAACTCTACAAAGGGCTTCTTTGCTTAAATAGTTGTTGTCCCCAGTTGGTTCTGATTGATGGATAATTTCCTTTCACATTCTAATGGATGTCAACCATTTCTGCCATCTATAACGTAAAATCTTCTGCACATGACACAATTACTAATATGATATAGTAATGAATCAATGGAAACTTCCACTGCACTCTGCTTTAAAGAAAAAGAACATCCCAACAAAGCAAGGTCATACAAAGGTAGCACTTTTAAAAAAATTAGCTGGCAGTATGGGTTCAACTCCCTCTGCCATGTCTAGGAACTGTGTGTGTCATCACGGATGGTCAGAATGATGGCAGTGAGAGCTGCATTATATTCAGTCTTAAAATATGTTTTATCCTGCTTAATATATATTCTCATAATGTTCTTTTTATAATATTCTCTCTATATATTACTAAATGCCTTTTATATGCCTAGCTCTCCTCTAAGTTTTATAGGGAATTAAGAACTATAATTTGCAGTGCTTCCTCTGAAGGAACACCCAATATAATGGAAATGATAATGAAAATTACTGACATATTAAATGTTTTTTTGTATGGCTTTCAATAGAGAGAAGTTCAGACAAACCTGGTATGTTTCTGCATGATATATATATTTTAGTGTTTCTAGTTGCTCAACCCACTTAGACCAGTCAATCATGGTGGATGATCCAGTTGGCAACTGTGACCACATCCCACTTCCCAAGCCTTCTCTTAATATGACTTGAAATTATGCTCCATTTTTAGCATCCACATACATAACTACTTCCAAAATATTCTACAGTAATGAATTAAACACTAGATTTCTTATGTTCTGCACTTATGCAATATATTTTTGAATCTACAAATAAAAATTATACTCATCCCTACTAAATTATTCCAGTTGTTTGAGGCCCAACATTCCAAGTCATTAAAATGATTTTTAGACCTTGTTTTGATTATTTTATTTATTTGCTTTCCATCCTAACTTTAGTCACTTGAAACTTTAATATATATATATCATAATTATAAATAATTTTGGTGCATTGTGAAGTTCATGAAACCTTGTTGCTTATGTCATCTCATTTTAGCATCAGTTTTTTACAGGTGGGGCCACTGAAGCGCAGAGCAGCAAGGTGGCCTACTAGCAAGTGCAGAGCCAGGACCAAGATACATAACTTTAGGCTTGTGCCCAGTGCCCTTTCTTATCTTTAAAACTTTATTTATTTATGTATGTATTTATTCATTAAAGATTTTACTTATTTATTTTTTTAGAGAGAGGAAAAGGGAGGAAGAGAAACATCAATGTATGGTTGCCTCTTGCACACCCCCAGTGGGGACCTGGCCTGCAACCCAGGCTTGTGCCCTGACTGGGAATCAAACTGGCGACACTTTGATTCACAGGCTGGGGATCAATCCACTGAGCCATACCAACCAGGGCTTAAAACATTATATTTTTAAAAAGAGGTCTTTTCATTTATTCTTAATTTTATAAGTAATATGTTAAGTAACATTAACATTGCATAAAAACAAACATACATTAAGTGAACATTCCCCTTGGCCCTTCCTCTAACCCCATGTCCCTCTCCAGAAGAATTCACCCAACTTGGCTTGAAACATATTCTTCAAGACCTTTTCCCATGTGTTCTTTCCCTCCTGGAAACAGCTCATTTTGGAAGTTTTATCTGAAATTTGTAGTTTTTATTTCATAATATATTTTAGCAAATGTTCTGTGTCAGCATTTACATATATTACTTATGTTTTTACCTGATGCACAGTGTTCCACTGTAGGGGTGTGTATAACTAATTAACTTTCCCCTTGTTGATAGAAATAAAGATTGTCGACTTCCAGTCAAGATGGCAGCACAGGCAGACATGGCTCACCTCTTTGCACAAACACATCAAAATTACAACTAAATTATAGAACAACCATCACTCAGAACCATCATAAATCAAGTTGAATGGAAGTCTGACAACTATGGATTTAAAGAAACCACATCCACCCAGATGGGTAAGAGGGGCACAGACTTTTACAGGCTGGTCCCTCACCCATGTGTGGTAGATAAAAATTTAGGAGGGGGACTTCCGGCCAAGATGGAGGTGTAAGTGGATACACTGTGCCTCCTCTCACAACTAAGATTAAGGACAACAAAAATATAGAACCAAAAAAAAACCCAACCAAAACAGATAGGAAGTTGAACTGTATAGAAGTCTGACAACGATTCACCCAGACTGGTAAGAGGGGCAGAGTCAGTGGCTGGCGGAGAGGTGTCGTGGCAAGAAAAAGTAGTGGCTAGTGGTCCTGGGCACAGAGGCGGTGGTTGGCACACCCCAGGCACACAGGCAGTGGTTACCGAGCATGGGGAGGCAATGAGCAGACCAAGAGAGGTGCACAAGGCAGCTGACTGCAGTCACACATTCGTGCACAGAGAAACCAGTTGAAAATGGGCAGCAAGACAGACTGCTCAACTCAGGGCCCCAGTGCTGGGAAATAAAGCCTAAAGGCACCAATTGAAAACACTTGTGGGGGTTGAGGTGCTGGGAGAGAATCCCAGCCTCATGGGAGAGTTTGTTGGAGAGACCCACAGGGTCTTAGAATATACACAAGCCCACTAACATGGAAATCAGCACCAGAAGGGCCCAATTTGCTTGGGGAAAGTGGTGGAAGGGACTGGAATCTGAGAGAAAGCGGAGCAAGCACCATTGTTCCCTCTCAGACCCTGCCCCCACATCCAGCATCACAACCAAGTGACTGAGTTGCTCCGCCCTGGTGAACACCTAAGGCTCCACCCCTCACTGCTTAACAGCTGCTACCACACCAAAAAAAAAAAAAAAAAAAAAAAAGGCTCAAATGGAAGAAGAGATCAAAGTCTCAGAGCTAATTCATCTAAGCGACCAAGAGATAGCACAGTTCAAAGCACTGGTGATCAGGAAGCTTGCAGAATTGGTTGATTTTGGTCACAAATTAGATGAACAAATGGAGGCTACAATAACTGAAATGAAGAAAAACACACAGGGAACCAATAGGAGGATGGAAGGAAAACTGGGACTCAAATCAATGGAGTGGACCAGAAGGAAGAAAGAAACAACCAAACAGAAAAGAATGAAGAAACAAGAATTCAAAAAAATGAGGAGAGGCTTAGGAACCTCCAGGACATCTTTAAACATCCCAACATCTGAATTATAGGGGTACCAGAAGGTGAAGAGGAAGAGCAACAAATGGAAAACTTATTTGAACAAATAATATAGGAGAATTTCCCCAATCTGGCAAAGGAAATAGACTTCCAGGAAGTCCAAGAAGCTCAGAGAGTCCCAAAGGAGTTGGACCCAAGAAGGAACACACCAAAGCACATCGTAATTCCATTAGCCAAGATTCAAATGAAGGAGAGAATTCTAGAAGCAGCAAGGGATAAGGGCACAGTCACCTACAAAGGAGTTCCCATCAGACTGTCAGCTGATTTCTCAAAAGAGACCTTACAGGCAAGAAGGGGCTGGAAAGAAGTATTCCAAGTCATGAAAGTCAAGGACCTACATCCAAGATTGCTCTATCCAGCAAAGCTTTCATTTAGAATGGAAGGGCAGATAAAGTGCTTCTCAGATAAGGTCAAGTTAAAGGAGTTCATCATCACCAAGCCCTTATTCTATGAAATGTTAAAAGGACTTATCTAAGAAAAAGAAGATAAAAAATAGGACAGTAAAAATACAGCAAACTCACAGTTATGAACAACGACACCTAAAACAAAAGCAAATGACTAGAACAGGAACAGAAACACAGAAATGGAGATCACATGGAGGGTTAGCAACAGGGGAGTAGGAGGAGGAAAGAGGGGAAAAGGTACAGAGAATAAGTAGCATAGACAGTGGGTAGAATATAGACGGGGGAGGGCAAGAATAGTGTGGGAAAGGTAGAAGCCAAAGAACTTATATGTATGACCCATGGACATGAACTAAAGGGGGAAATGTGGGTGGGATGGGGTGTAGAGGGTGGAGGGGAATGATGGGGGAGAAATGGGTCAACTGTAATAGCATAATCAATAAAATATATTAAAAAATACACACAGAGATTGGGGCTGACCTTGGCCTGAACCACCCTGGAAACCCCAGGCCAGTGCACCCAGTGAACTGCTACAGACCATGTAGGAGCCGTATAGGGACAGGGAGGACCACCACCCTGTCCCTGTATAGCTGATCCTCCACAGAGGGTGGAGGTTGGTGGTTAGTGGTCACAGCCAATCCTTGCAGCTGACTGGCCTGAGTAAATCCCTTCCATTGCTCTGCCAACAGCAACCAAAGCTCAACTGCAAGCAGAGGTTGTGGTCAGCCCACACAAAGGGCACACCTCAACTACCCACCTTGGGTAATAGGGGAGGCTGTGCCTCTGGACCCTACAGGACACCTATTACATTAGGCCACACTATCAAGACACAGAGTCAAAGGAGCTCTACCTAACACATAGAAACAAACACAGGGAGGCTGCAAAAAATGAGAAGACAGAGAAACAATGGCCCAAATGAAAGAACAGATCAAAACTCCAGGAAAAAAGATAAACAAAAAGGAGATAAGCAATCTATCAGATGCAGAGTTGAAAATATTGGTTATAAGGATGCTCAAGAAACTTAGTGAGGACCTCAGCAGCATAAAAAAGGTCCAGTCAGAAATGAAGGATACAATTGAAGAAACAATTTACAGGGAAACAACAGTAGAGTGAATAAAGCTGACAACCAAATCAATGATCTAGAACATAAAGAAGCAAAAAACAACCAATCAGAACAACAAGGAAAAAAAAAGAATCCAAAGAAATAAGGATAGTGTAAGCAACCTCTGGGACAACTTTAAGTATTCCAACATGTTCATCATAGGGGTGCCTGAAGGAGAAGAGAAAGAGAAATTGGAAATCTATTTGAGAAAATAACAAAAGAAAAGTTTCCTAAATTGCTGAAGGAATTAGACATGCAAGTCCAGGAAGTGCACAGAGTCCCAAATAAGATGAATGTAAAAAGGCCCACTCCAAGACACATCATAATTAAAATGTCAAAGGTTAAAGATTAAGAGAGAATCTTAAAAGGAGCAAGAGAAAAGTTAGCTACTTATGAATTCCCATAAGACTTCTAGTGGATTTCTCAACAGAAACTTTGTAGGCTAGAAGGGATTGACAGGAAATAATTCAGTCATGAAGCAAGGACCGACAGCCAACATTGCTTTACCCAGCAAAGTTATCAGCTAAAATCAAAGGGCAGATAGAGTTTCCCAGACAAAAAAAAAAAAAAAAAACTAAAGGAGTTCATCATCACCAAATCATTATCATATGAAATGTTAAAGGGACTTATTTAAGAAAAAGAAGAAGGTCAAATCTATGAACAATAAAATGGCAAAAAATGCAAATATATCAAAAATTGAATCTAAAAAACAAACTAAGCAAATAAGCAGAACAGAGAGAGAATCAGATATGGGAACATTGGGATGGTGGCCAAATGGGAGGCGAGTGTGAGGGAACAGGTGACGAGGTGAGGGGATTAAGAAGTACAAATAGGTAGTTACAGAATAGCCATGGGGATGTAAAGTACAGAATAAGAAATGGAGTAGCCAAAGAATTTATACCCATGACTTGTGGACATGAGCAAGGGTAGGGGCAATAGCCTGAGGGAGTGAGGAGCGCTGGGAGGAGGGGCAGCGAATGGAGAAAAGTCAGGATGACTGTAATAGCATAATCAATAAAATATAATTTAAAAAAAGAAATGAAGATAGTTTCCAGTTTGTTACTAAAAAAAACTATTAATATTTTGTACATGACTCATGGGTAACACATTTGGGAATTTCTCTAGCCTAGATACCTGGGAGTGAAATTCCTACTTGAGAGGTACATGCACTCAAAATCTTGATAACAAATACCAAAATTGTCCTCCAAAAGGGCCCACTCATGTATATTCCTGGCAATGTGTACAAGGGTAGCTTTGTCCCACACTTTTAATAATATTGATTTGCACTATTTGCTGGAGTTTTTACTAATCTGAATCGTTATTAATGGATTTCAGCATCTTACATTTCTTCTTTTATGAATTGCTTATTCTTATTCTTTTCATAATATTCTCTCTACTACACTTTATATTGTCTTCATATAAACTCCCCCAAAGCTATTTAATATGATGAGAACATGTACAGCGGTATAAACAGCCTCAGGGGCTTTCCTCTGTGATGGATGTGGATCCATTAACAGACATTTGAATGCAATTGTCTGGCCAGCAGTGGGTCCCTCTAATCAGTTTACAAACTGGGCGATGTCCCTCTATCTTGTTTGAATGAATGTTATGAACATCTTTGCAAAATATCGTGCAGAATAAAAAAGATTGATTGTGCCTGGCATTCTGATAATCAATCTATCTTCTAGCTCTATTAAAAAATAATATGTGCCCTGGCCAGTGTAGCTCAGTTGGATGGATATCATCCTGCAAAGTGAAAGGTCACTGGTTCAATTCCTGGTCACGGCACATGCCTAGGTTGTAGGTTTGGTCCTGGTTAGGGCATGTACAAGAGGCTTCAGATCAATGTTTCTCTCTCACTTCGATGTTTCTCTCCCTCTTTTCCTCCCTCCCTTCCCCTATCTCTAAAAATAAATTAATAAAATTTTTTAAAAATTATAATGTTAAATTGGTTTAGTCTGTTTTAATAGTTAGTTCACTAATGTTTCTGTGATATGCATTCTAGAATATTGCAGAAAGTAATGGTAAGCTTGCTCACTCTTATAAATTCCATAATTCCTTTTTTTTTTTTACTTTAAGAAAATCTATATTTTTGTCTGGCTTAGATTTCTGGCACTTGCCCTATTTTCAGTTTCCCTGAGATGAGAGGCAGTGGTTCTGAGGCTTATAATCTTTTGTTCCGTCTGTGAAGCCTGTATACCAGGTTCTGTCTGACTCGCTCCTCATTGAGTTGGGCTTCAATTTATTCCCAGTGATATCTGTTGTTACACATTTCTTGGTTCGAAGATCATGTTCCTTGCTGGGAAAGAAAGAAGCAATTGATAGCTCTGCTTTTTCTCTGATATCATTTAACAGAATCTTCTCTAAGCAGTCAGCTTATCCTTTCCTTCATCTTCTAGCTTCAAACTGTGTGTGCGCGTGTTTTAAAGGCCTTTCTGTGGTCCTCGGCACTTAGCACTCTTCAGCTCCTACTGGATTTTTGCCTTCTGTCACTTTCTTAAGGGTCTGTGTAACCTTATTCACCTTGGTTTGTGTACTTTCTCTCATCTTTTGGATGTGTCATTTTAAAATATAGACTCATCAGAGAATGCCATGTTGGGTCATATCAGCTTCTACAGGTAATCGTTATAGCATAAAGTTTAATTTTTCAGCTTCACAATTTAGAAACCTGATGTATTCCTTTTTATTGCCTAGGGTTATATTTATGTGAACTTATTGAAGTTTATTTTCCTAAAGCCTCAATTACATATCTTTTTTTTTTTCCTATTAAAGATTCTAGGCCCTGGCTGGTGTAGCTCAGTGGATTGAGTTTGGGCCTGCGAACCAAAGGATTGCTGTTCAATTCCCAGTCAGGGCACATGCCTGGGTTGCAGGCCAGTTCCTGGCAGGGGATGCACGAGAGGCAACCACACATTGATATTTCTCTCCCTCTCTCCTTCCCTTCCCCTCTAAAGATAAATAAATAAAATATTTTAAAAAAAGATTCTAGGATGACAGGATCCCTTTCTTTCATCTTCAGGAAGGCCAGGGATGCATTTTATTTCATGTGTTTGTTGAAAGATTTCCATCATGTAAACATCGGCAACAAATCCTTCCTTGCTGGTCAGAACTGGGTCTAGTGTAACAGTTCCCTTCATTCCTTCATGTACTTTTTGAAAGATAAAATTATTAGGAAGGCAAGTTAAGACTGTATTAAATTCTGCCCTGGCTGGGTGGCTCAGTTGGTTGGAACATCATCCTGTATATCAAAAGTTTGCAGGTTTGGTTTCTGGTCAGGGTACATGCCTGGGTTGCAGGTTCAGCCCCGGTTGGGACATGTTCAGGAGGCAATTGATCTAAAGTTTCTCTCACATTGATGTTTCTCTCTCTCTCCCCACATTCTCTCTTTCTCAAATCAATAAACATATTCTTGGGTGAGGATTAAAAAATGTATCAAATTTATTAAATTCTAAGGTGATTGTAGAAATTTTGAATAGACACCTAAGGAGTTGAAGTAGCATATCAATATTATATCTTGCCTCTGTGACATTTTTATCATTTGATTTAGAAAAGCATCCTTTGGCTCTTTCATTTAGCCTGACAGTCTTAGCATGCTCCCACAAATAACAGTACTCTCGCTCTCATTTAATCTTCTCCATATGCTGCATGCTGCACTTTTGGGTTCATATATTTGCAGTTTTGACACATGGTGGTACTATATATCCATTTATATCAGATTTATTTATATTGAAAAACATATACCATTTCATTGCTTAAACCAATTCCATCTCCCCAAGTCTCAGGAACGTCTAGGAAATTGTATTTATCTGTGTAGTGGAGGCTATGATGTACCACCTGTTCCCCTGCAGGAATGAAGGAATTATTATTCCAGCACCTGGGAGTGTCACCCAAGCTGGTCTCGTCAGGGACTGCTGAAGAGAACAGCCTTGTCTCCAAGGCCATGCCCTGACTGTAGTGACCTTTCTTCAGTGACTGATTGATGTGGGGACAAAGGGTCTTGCCCCAGTTCGGGGCAGCTCTGAAGTGTTACCTTGGAACTCCTCAGCAGGGCCAGCTGAGGCATCCCGTTGACACAGCATTGAAGCTCCAATTCTCCCTCCTCCCTCTCGCTTCTGCTGCTTCCCCACCTCCCGACAGAAACACAGCTACCAATCCCAAGAGCACTCCCTGATAAACTTCCTGCAAGCTGATCCCCACCTCAGGGTCTATTCCTGAGAAACGCAACCTGGGACAATGTGCTTGTCTTCCAGTTTCAGTTGCATTGTTTTATCTTGTGCATTGAAATATGAATAATTGAGCCTTATATATTATTCTCAGGACTGATTGTCTGGTATTTTCTCAGGATTACTGGGCTTCTCTTTATACCACTGTAAATCTTTCTATGCTATTCATGTTAGCATCCATTTGTGTGATTTAGAAGTTTCTTCTGAGCCTTTTTCTCCTTTCCCTTCAAACTTCACGTGAAGCCGTTTGACTAGTAACCTTTGTCACTAAAACATTTTTTAATCTTCCTAACATGCATTTCTTGCTTGCCAGGAACCTGTCATTTCAGTTATGAATAAGGATTGGAAAGAAAAATACTGACACCATCTTCTGAGGCACCTTTTCCATTCCAGTAATCTTCTTAATCCACCAAAGGCACAGCTTTCAACTGGAAGAGCAGTGATAATACTGATGTAATCAGTCTTCTACCCTCCCTAACCAGCAGCTCAGGGGCCTCTTTCTAAATATCCCACTGAGGGGATTCAGTGTGGGCACTGCCTCTCAAGGGTGGGCTCAGGAGGCTCCTATCCTCTGAGTTCTCAGGGGCCAGTGAACCCTGGGAGTCAGTTTGGGCCCTATGGGAAGGACTATGGGAGAGTCAAGAGTTCAAGAATCAAGATGAAGGAGGAAGAAGCAAGCGAGGGCAGGAAAAGGTTTCAGATTGTGAGACAGACCTGACACCTGTGAAAGGAAAACTGGGACAAAGCAGAATTGGGCCAGGAGGGCCTCAGACTGAGCTACAGATCTAACAAAGTCTTGGCCAACCCAATGGGGATATTGGGAGCAAAGAATGCTATTCGAGGCATCCTGCAGTGAGTAGGAATGGGCCAGACTGCCTGGGGAGAGCATGGCCTGGGCTTGATCCTAACAGTGCTGCAGCTGGAGGCTGTTGGGGAACTGTATTCCTTGCAGCTGAATGCCAAGTTCATTCTTGAAGAAAGATCCAAGTGGTGAGCTCCATGGCTGCCACAGTTCTCCCTATAACAGTTCTCCCTAGAGACATGGGGTCTCTTCTATGATTCAGGGAGCACCCCCTCCAGGATTTGAGTGGGCCTTTCTTCCTGAGTGACCACTTAGAAGAGGGAGGTTATTGGGACAAACTGTAGCCCCTGTTGATTATAATACTGTCCATAGTGGGGTTCTCATTGCCAGGGGGCAGTGAGTCATCCAGACCCAGCACCTCATCATTTCATCTGCTTTCCTGAACCATTGTCCATATCAATTGTTGACATTTGGGTCCTCCAGGAAGCAGATGCACACAGTTGGGAGTGCAAGACGTTTATGGGAAGTGAGAGGTAGGGACAACTGATGCCTGAGAAAGATAAAGGGAAAGAAACAGGACAGGGTAGGGAAAGGCTTCTGATCATAATGCAGATCTGACAGCTGTGAGAAGAAAGGGGAAAGAAAGCCCAATTGGGAAGCAAGAGCATCAGGCTGCGATGCAGATCTTACAGTCTCAGTCAGCCCTGGGGGAGCTGTGGATCAAAGACGGTCTGCTGAAGGAGTCCTGCATTCAGTAGAAATGCCAGGCCCTGGCCCCAGCCATGCTCAGCTCTTGACTAGGGGCTACCAGGGAAGAGCACGGCCTTAGCACTGAAGCTGCAGGCTGTCAGCTGCTGGATCTTTGCAGCTAGCTGGATTTTTGCAGCTGAGAGGCAAGTTCTTTCTTGAGGGAAGATCTGAGTGGCACACCTCCATGCCGCTGCACCTTGCTTAAGTGTGCCAACTCAGGCTCCATGGCACTAGGGAACCAACTTTCAGCCAGGCTTATGGCTCAGTCACTTATCCTGGCTTAACCATGGTTTTACAAGGTGACATATCATCAAGGGGCCTAGAAGTCTAGTTTGGGATGGAATGAAGCAGAGCTCATCTTTCAAACAAAGCAGTTCACTTGATGGGGAAGTGATCTTTCTAGAATACTAAGAGAACGTGTGCTCTTCAGCACCCAGTGAAGTGGGCCATGTTGCCATTGCTTTTTGCATTCCTGGATCTCCCTCCACGGAGGAAGCCCCATGGTTCTCTGGTTCCACCAGGCACCTTTTGACACTTTTCAACCTTTTGGGAGTTATTTTGCATCATCACCATCTCCTTGGAATATTTTTTATTTCTTTCCAGTATGATTTATTTAAGACTATTTGGGGGCCCTCTCCCTTTCTAATGGTAAGTCATAGCACCAGGGAGATTGAAAGAAAATACCTCTGCTGCTAACATGAATGTCAGGTAGATGCGGACATAGCAGAAGATGGTTACCCATTTCCCAATTAGTGGCAGGGAATTAGGCATGTGACTTAGTTGAGAGGGTAAGCCTTAGGCAGGCTGGAGGGAGCTAGCCTGTCCTTGGTTAGACCCCAGGGGCCTCATTTTTCCTGAGTGGGCTGAGGTTGGGTGGGGTTAAAGACATTATTGTCTGAGTAGGCAAGAGCTCATTTATTCTAAGATGCAAAGAGATTGGGAAATTTAAAGCCTGGAGAACGAGCCATGCTTGTGACTTAGATTGTCTTGATTGATGGATTCTCTGTGTTTACTTTCCCATTTACTATTCCCCAGTCTGTAGTTCAGCCTTATCTGAACAATCCTGCCTCGTAGATTGTTGGGAACTGCCCCGCCTAGTTTCAGGAGCTGCAACCTCGCCGTGGCTAAGGCTGAGTGAGCGACCGTCAGAGTGTAAGCCACTAAGGAGACAAAGCTTATCTCCCTGGCAGGAGCGCTGCTTCTGCTTCATCCATATCTGGCCCTCAATACTTGGTCGGTTAGCCAATGACCGTTAAGATTCCCTCAAGGGAGGGGTCACCTAAGACAGGCATGATCACGTGGAAAGCCCTCAAGAAAGGATGGGGGCACAGCAAAAGGGGGTGATGAATCCTTACCCCCCAGCTATTCTGACATAGCCTGAATCCTCAATCCACCTGGGAGAAGTTTCCTTATCTCCTGGCTTCCTGGCTCTGATCCACTAAGCCAGAAGCATTGACAGAGGGCAGTGCAGGTCTATGATGGACAGGGTGGGCTCCTGGAGTGATCAGGCATAAGGAAGAATTCGTAAAGTCCTGTGAAACCTGCTTTGCTAAGAGTGCTCTCATTTAAATGTTAAGGGTCCGAGCAGGAAATGAGTTTGTCTCCCAAAGTTTTGTAACCCCTTCGCTGTCAGACCCTGACTCAGATTAAGCCCTCAGAGTTCTTTGCATGTTATCTATTGTTTGATCCTTGCCACCTGACAATGATTGATGAGCTTTACCTGCATTCCTGTGTAAAATGGACCTAATAAAAGCCATTGAGGAAGGGGTCCTTGGTCCTTCTCCTTTGAGAGATTGGCCACCTCTCTTCCCCAAGCAGATCACATCTTGGTAGACTTATTCTCATCCATGGCAGATGGGTGGGGCCCTGTGGGCAGAGTCCCCCCACAGTAGATGCTGTGCTACAGCTTTCAGGGGAGGGATCATTTGTCTATGCTTTGATCAGAGCCTTTGAAAAGAGGTTCTCAGGATAAGAGGCAGACCCTAAAGACAAGATGACTCTCAGCAGGATGCTCTCTTCTGCCACCCATGAGGATGGCACCTTCCCTGCGTGCAGGGCCCTTCATCAAACCTTAGCACGCTTTCTCCCATGCCAGTCACCACCTGTGCATCCACAGCAAATGTTTGGTAGTAACTCAAGCAAAAAGAAAAACAGCACCTACTCTTCAAGTCTTACAACATCTTCCTCAGAGAGCATACTTACTCTGCCTTAAATCTTTTCTTATAAATAAGTAACTTTATTAGTGGTAGTGGCTAACACTTAAGTAGCGATTACTATCCAGGGACATTCTGAGGATCTTATAATTTTACAGAAAGTTTCAAATAAGTTGTCACTTGGTAAAATTACACATTAACCCATTTGCTCTTCCCAACAATAAACTCTATGAAGCAGGTGCTGTTATTTCCCCATTTTTGTAAATGATGAAACTGAGGAATAGAGAAGCACAGTGACTTTTCCAAAGTCGCCAGAAGGCAGTGAAGCCAGGGTCAAGCAGCCTGGTCCCAAGTCTGCTGAGAAACTCCTAGAATACACTGCCCGTTGAAAGATTTATCAAATCCCCCAGTGGTGCCTTGAGAAATTTTATAGGAAGATTTAAAAATAAGTAGTCACTTGGTAAAATTTCAGCCAAAGAAGGGTCCCGTGCTGGTGGAATCTCCCACTTGCACCTCACTCAGGGAGCCAGTACTGCCACATGCCTGGCCTCGCCACCAGCGCTGCTGATTCTGGGGCTTCTCTGAGAAGGATCCTTTAAGTGTGAAGGTTGGCCTCCCTTTGCACCATTACCCTCAGCTTCCCCTTTCTAAACAACCTTGGCCTAAAGGAATTTACTCCCCCAGTGGCATTCTACAATAATTTAATTTATTTCTTTGCACCTATTTTCCAGGACTATTCAGTGAGTGAGCCTTTTGGTCTAGGGATCTGTGAGAAGCCTCTTAAATTTCCTTTGGTCTTTTCTAAATTGTTAGGCTCTGCCCTTAGGAAACAAGCAAAACAATGAATGCTTAGTAACAAATTAATGTGAAAAGCACACTAATTCACTTTAGAAAGATTTTTCTAATGGAAGGTTTTCTCAGTTAACCTTCCATCTCCCATTACCTAGAAAATGAAATTAACAAGAATGTACAATTCCCTGAGCTGGTCAATCCATATTTCAATGTATAACGAAGTTAATATTTATGGTCATTAATCTAGTTTTTCTCTAGAGAATCTATTCATTTGATTAATGTTTTTCCTTGTAACTCTGCCACTTACCTTGTAAATCTCTCCAGTATAGTTTTTTTTGTTTGTTTGAAAATGGTTTAAAAATTCTGCTCTGAGTATAAGAAAATGTTCATGGAATTGGCCCACGGGATAAATATCACAGAGGAGCTACTCATGAGATAAGGAAATCCACATGATTTTCCTCATTGCCTAAAGGAGAGCAGTTAGATGCCTGTGGGGTTCTGGTTTGTGTCCCAGCACTGGCTGGACAATACTGATTGGCCATAATATTGTATAATATGATGTATGTTATTAGCTAGTAGATTTAGCCTAATGTCTTGTCCTTTTACCAAGTTTGTGGATTTAATATATATAAGCTTCTTCAAAACCTGTGGAGCATTTCCTAGGTTCTGGGGAAGCTAGGACTGTGTTTCTCAGATCACTGTGCATGACCTCCTACTGTAGCTCACCTTCGGGGTAGTCTTAAAATGCAAATGCCTAGGCTCCTGACAGAACTACTGAGTGAGAGTATTCTGAGTCTGGCCCAAGCAAATGCATTTTTATACTCTTAAGCACATTGAGGTTTGAGAACCACAGGCTACCAAAGTAAACAGTGTAAGTTAATAATCAATTAAGGGTAGAATTTTGGGAGGATGTTCAAAATCTATTCTAAAATTTATATAGAAGGCAAAGGGATTAGAATAGTCTAAACAATTTTGTGAAAGAACAAGGTTGGAAGATTCATACTACCTGGTTTCAGAACTTCCTGTAAAGATACAGTAATCAAAACTGTATGGTATAGGCCAAAAAAAGAAAAAGATACAGAATACAGACTTCAGTAACAGACTCATGCTGATACAGTCAAGTGGGTTTTGACAAAAGCTCAAATGCAATGCAGGGGTGAAAGTACATTCTTCTCAATACAAGATGCAGGAAGAGTTGGATGTACATATGTATCAAAGTGAACCTCAAACTATCCTCCAAACTTTTTGCAAAAATTAACTCAAAATGGGTCATGTACCTAAATATAAAATATAAAACTATAAAACTTTTAGAAGAAAACATAGGAGAAAATCTTTGTGAGCTTAAGTTAGGGAAAGTGTTCTTAGAATAGCAAAGCATGATTTCTAAAGAAAAAACATTGATAAATGGGACTTGAGCAAAATTAAAAATTTTGTTTTGCACTGACATTGTTACGAGAATGAAAGATAAGTCACAAAATGGGTGAAAATATTTGCACATCATATATCTGACAAAAGATTTTCACCTTAACAGTAAAAATAAGAAAAGACTGTTTTAAAAAAAGGCAAAGATTTGAACAGATATTTCATGAAAGAAGATAATACATAGATGGAAAGAAGCTCAATAATCTCACTAAGCTCAAAATCTGCATTTTCTTAATAAAATGATTTATTAGAAAAATGCAGATTAATACCATATGGAGATAACAGTACATTCCTATTACAATGTCTAAACAAAATAAACTGATAATTCCAAGAGGTAATGAGGACGGGGAGCAACTGGAATTCTTACATATTAGTGATAAGAATATAAAATGGTACAGCTACTTTATTAGAAATATTGGAGGTTTTAGGAGGCTTACTTCCGGCCAAGATGGAGGCATAGGTGGACACACTGTGCTTCCTCTCACAACCAAAATTAAGGACAACAAAAATTTAGAAACAAAAAAACAACAACCAGAACAGATAGAAAATTGAATTGTACGGAAGTCCAACAACGATTCACCCAGACCAGTAAGAGGGGCGGAGTCAGCAGGCAGCGGAGAGGGATTGCAGCAGGAAAAAGCAGTAGCTAGTGGTCCCAGAAGCGCAGGTGGTGGTTGGCAGACCCCAGCCCACAGGGGGTGGTTACCAGGTGCAGGGAGGCAATGAGGAGACCCAGTGAAGTACACAATGCAGCTGACTGAGGTCACACATTTGTGCACAGATAAACCAGGCAAAAATGGGCAGCAAGACAGACTGTGCAACCCAGGGCCCCAGAGCTGGGAAATAAAGCCTAAAAGCACTGACTGAAAACACTTGTGGGGATTGAGGTGCCGGGAGAGACTCCCAGCCTCACAGAGGGGGCTGAATCCAAGAGAGAGCAGAGCAAGCACCATTGTTCCCTCTCTGACCTGGCCCCCACATACAGCATCACAACTCTGCGACTGGGTTGCCCTTCCCTGGTGAATACCTAAGGCTCTGCCCCTCATACAAAACAGGTGCACCAGACCAAAAGAAAAAAGAAAAAAAAATGGCTCAAATGAAAGAACAAATCAAACCACCAGAGCCAATACTTTTAAGCGACCAAGGGATAGCCAACCTATCAGATGCACACTTCAAAGCACTGGTGATAAGGATGCTCACAGAATTGGTTGATTTTGGTCGCAAATTAGAGGAACAAATGAAGGTTACACTAAGTGAAATGAAGGAAAATGCACAGGGAACCAATAGTGATGGGAAGAAAACTGGACTCAAATGAATGCTGTGGACCAGAAGGAAGAAAGAAACAACCAAACAGAAAAGAATGAAGAAACAAGAATTCAAAAAAATGAGGAGAGTCTTAGGAACCTCCAGGACATCTTTAAACATTCCAACATCCAAATTATAGGGGTACCAGAAGGGGAAGAGGAAGAGCAACAAATGGAAAACTTATTTGAACAAACAATAAAGGAGAACTTCCCCAATCTGGCAAAGGAAAGAGACTTCCAGGAAGTCTAGGAAGCTCAGACAGTCCCAAAGAAGTTGGACCCAAGGAGGAACACACCAAGGCACATCATCATTACATTAATAACCAAGATTAAAACGAAGGAGAGAAGCAGCAAGTTTTAAGGGCACAGTCACCTACAAAGGAGTTCTCATAAGACTGTCAGCTGATTTCTCAAAAGAGACCTTACAGGCAAGAAGTGGCTGGAAAGAAATATCTGAAGTCATGAAAGTCAAGGACCTACATCCAAGATTACTCTCTCCAGCAAAACTATCATTTAGAATGGAAGGGCAGATAAAGTGCTTCTCAGATAAGGTCAAGTTAAAGGAGTTCATCATTGCCAAGCCCTTATTCTATGAAATGTTAAAGGGACTTATCTAAGAAAAAGAAGATAAAAAATATGACAGTAAAAAGACAGCAAACTCACAGTTATTAAAAACCACACCTAAAACAAAAGCAAACTGAGCAAACAGCTAGAACAGGAACAGAAACACAGAAATGGAGATCATATGGAGGGTTAGCAACAGGGGAGTGGGAGGAGGAAAGAGGGGGGAAGGTACAGAGAATAAGTAGCATAGACGGTAGGTAGAAAATAGACAGGGAGGGCAAGAATAGTGTGAGAAAAGTTGAAGCTAAAGAACTTATGACATATGGACATGAACTAAAGGTGGGGAATGTGGGTGGAAAGCAGTGTGCATGGTGGAGGGGAATGAAGGGAGGGAAATGGGACAATTGTAATAACATAATCGATAAAATAAAAATTAGAAAAAAAGAAATGTTGGAGGTTTTAAAGTCAAACACAGAGGTATTTACCCAGGAGAAATGAAATTTTATGTTCATCCACAAACCTGTGTACAAATATTTATAACAGCTTTATTCATAATTGCTGAAGAATGGAAATGTCCCAAATGTCCTTCAGCTGCCGAATGGATAAACCAGTCATGGTACATCCACACAATGGAATACTGCCCAACAATAAAGAATGAACTATTGATACAGTCATGAAAATGGATAACATTCAAATGCAGTTTTCTAAGTGAAACAAGTCATATCCCAAGGCTACATGCTGCAGGGTCCCCTTAAAATGACAGTCAGGAAGGGTCAAAACTGCACGAACAAAGAACTGACCACTGGTCTGCCAGGGACTAAGGGGAAGGGGAGTTTTGCCAACAAGAAGGCAGCTTGTATGGGGAAGGTTTTTAGGGTAAGAGAACTATTCTTTTTCTTAAATGTGGTGGTGGTTAGATGGCTCTGCGTGTTTGTCATGAGTCAGAATGATATACCAAAATATATAAGTTTTATTATGTGAATAAAAAAAGAACCAGTTAAGGCATATCTGATTTAAAACCGCCAATGAATTTGAATCAATATTCATTGAGTGCCTATTATGAGCAGGGTCTGGATAGGTGGTAGGAGGAAAACAAAGCCTCAATCAGTTCATTCTCTGTGTAGATGCTAATCCATGGGAAGACACACACAGGTAACAAGGAACTACCATGGGGTGCTGGGGGTATGTGCCCAACAAAGGCACAACGAAGATATAATTGGAGAACACTGGAGTCTTATGTGAAGAGTTGTAAGCTTGAAGAACTATAAAGTTGAGTCACAGCAGCAATACGTCAGATTTTACACTGACCAAAGACTAGTGGGGAGAAAGTTCAAGGCATGAAACAATGTGATTATTGATCAGGGAGGGTAAGGTAATAAAAGCAAACCCTAAACACAATGAGACTGAACCAATGCGTGCAGTGCTATTTTTAAAAAGGCAAGCCAAATAATACAGTACTGAATCCTCCCAAAGAAGTGAAATGAAGAGATCAAGGTTGTCATATGAAGTTGTGTTGACTTTAGGTCCCAGAAGCAATTTCTTTACCCACCTCCCCCAAACCCCCCAAAAAATAGTTCCTTCCTTTGAGAACTACTGTTGGAAAAAATGCAGATCTTCCATATGTGGAATTTGAAAGTTATTATCAGGAGAGACCCTACCCCTTCTGGCTGTGTGGGAGTCATGGGGTGGTTAGATCCTAAAGAGGAGGTTGGTATGAAAGAGGTACAAAATTAAACTGTGCTCTTATAGTATCATGTGTCTAAGATAGTGGTTCTCAAACTACAGACCCTGGACCGCCACAAAACTTCATTTTGGAACTTGTTAGAAATGCAGATTCTAAGGCTTTATGCTGAACCTTCTGAATAAGAAGCTCGGGTTGAGCCCAGCCATCCGGTTTCAGCAGGCTCTACGGGTCATCCTGACCAGCATTTGAGAAGTTTGAGATTTTGAGAAAATGCCAAAACTGAATGCTGTGCTTAACTATTGCAACCAGCTGAAGCTGAAAAAAATATGTATCAACTTCTAGTGACCCCCTCATCCAGACCTTTACTGGGCTTAAATGAAGATTCTTCAGACCAATGAACAATAGGACTTGCTTTAACCAATCATGTAGATGTATATTTAGTTTCGTTCTATTAGTTTTCAATGCTTATGTGGTTCAACCACCTTGAATTTCTTCCACTGTTCTAAAGCACTTAAAAAATTCTGGCCTTTCCCCATTAGCTAGTTTGCTAAATGAATATTTTCTTGTCAGGCAAATAAATAAACTCTGAACTCTGCATCTTTTACTGTTAAGCTCTGGTGGTCTTTGTTTTACTGTTTTACAGAGAGCAGGCAGTCAGCAAATGACTGTAGGATGCAAGTTTACTTTTTCATCCCTGGACAAATACTTTAGAATCAAAGGCCTATATTCTAATTCTTGTGCTAACCGAAATGGTTGGAAGGCTTTGGGCAAGCTACTTGACCTCTCTGCGAGCCCATTTTCCCATCTGTAAAGAGAAAGGAGGTAATTACCCCCACCTCAATTGGCACAATGGCTGTGAAAATGCTGAGTAAAAAAGGGAGCCCTGGCCTGTGGCTCAGTTGGTCATTCTGTAAACTGGAAGGACACGGGTTCAGCTGGGGCAGTCAATCCATGTTTCTCTCTCATATTGATGCTTCTCTCTCTCTCCCGTCCTTCCCCTCTCTCTAAAATCAACAAGCATGTCCCTGGGTGGTGAAAGAGAGTGTTGCGGAAAGTGAAGACACATGTAAACATTATCATTTTGTGAGCCTTCCTCAATACCCTCAGTCTTTTTCCCTGGTCATCTGCGCACCCCACCGGAAAGGCCTGCAGCCTGGCTGGGTGTGGTCCAGACTTCTCTGGAAGCCTAGTCAGCAGAGCAACCATCATTGTTTTGGAATTACTCGGGGTGAATGAAATAGCAGAAAATATTCCAGCCTGCAGGATTGTGTGTAAAAACATTAGATGATTAGAGGAATATATTATAGACTTTCCATCGGAACTTAGAAATGACCTTGCAAATTGTTGTTTGGTTTACAATAAAAAATGCTCTGATCCTTGGAATGAGCAATTGGCTTACAGCAAATCTGAGTTTCCCTAAATAGTGATCCAATGAAAGTGTTCTGCACGCCCAGCCTCTCTCTCTCATTACCTGACAGGATGAACAGGGTACAGCTGACTCCGAGTCTAGCAGTCCTAGGAAATAAATGGCTGCTTCTGATAATAGATGGCAATTTATGTAGAATGATTTGCTAAGGGTCCAATTGGTGCCTTGTAGTGTGCACAACACTCCTGAAGAATAAAGAAATAAGTGCTGTTCTGCTTAGACGTATCCTGACCCAAGGCAAATGTTGCTGTAATGTATCTGACTAGGTGTGATCCAGACAATTCCCCAGGGCCTTTAGGGATAAAAGGATTTTTCTAAAGTATGCTAATGTTGAAAAAGAAAGTAAGCATCTAGGCTTGGCTTAAAAAGAAGCTAAACATCTAGGCTCAGCTCTTAAAAGAGGGTAAGTTTAATGGAGAAGGGAAGGTAACATGATTTATCTAGCACTTACGGTGTGCCAGGCACTGTACTAAATGTTATACAGCATGTTAGCTCCATCCTCACAACAACTGTGAGGCAGACAGAAATTCCTGCCCTCATTTGAACAGAACAGGACACTGGCTCAGAGAGTTAAGTAGCTTCCACAAAGTCACATGGCACACAGTTTATGGCAGAGCTGAAATTCAATTTGTGTAGGTGGTCTCTTATCTACAAAGTTGCAGCAGCCCCTGTGCTAGATAGCCCCCGCCCCAGATCCCCTCTGTTTCCTTCTCCAGCTCGCTCTGTGCTCAAGGAGGCTGCCCCATCTTGTCTTTCAGTTTCCGGTTGTGTTTGGTCAATGGGGAGTGTTGGTAGGAGATGAGAAAGAGGGAGGAGAGTGAGGCCAAGGTTTTTATGCTCTCCTCCCCAGTTCTCCTCTCCATCAACCAAAGCCTTCACTCCTTGCCACATAGAATATTTCCCCGGGAACTTTGATAACCTTTCCCTCTTCTGATAGCCTTGCACTCTGACTACATCTCAAATCTCCCAGTTTTCAGTGTGCCATATAGTTACAGTAAAATTTAGTGTGGCCAGTTTATAAGGCGTCAAGGCTGTTTTTCTGGTTGTTGTTGGTTCTGATTCAAATGAAGCTGTTGAATGATGGACACATTCTGTTCATCCTACAGTGTTCTATCCAAACAGCTCCTGGCTCAATGTTTAGAGAGTGTCTTTACTTCTGGCTCCAACTCAGAAAGACTAAAGGGTTTTTATGAGAAAAAAGCACCTCACTGAGTCGTATGTGGTTTCTGAATGACGACATTCAGAGTTTGGTGAAAAATAATGACAGAACCCGACATTTCTAAGAAATTCCATGGCTCACACTCATAAGTTTCCAGTAAAGGATATACTAGAAGCTAGATGTGTGTCCAGAAAAAAAATGCTGAACATGAAGCTACAGTAAAGTTATATTTTTAAAGACAGGAAATGAGTGAACTCCAATCAAGACACATAATAGCTGATGAAGGTCTTGTCCCTGAACTATTTCATTAAGCTAATGGAACTGGTCTGTTTTGGCAGTGCTAGCTAACTCCTGTTTCCTGAGCGAAGCCAGTACCTATGATTTTAGAAGAATGAAAAGGAAATAGAAGCATACTATTCAACGGGATAGATATACTGAGTAGTTTTTACCTATGTTGATGCTGTAGGCACAAATAAAACCTTTGGTGATTAGCAAAGGAGTGATCCTTACATTTTCAAAGGCATTAATCTTAAAAGTCTTATGTCATGGATGAGCAATAACTTTTAAATATTTCATTGCTCAGGCTGGGTGGCTCAGTTACTTGGAGAATTGTCTGGTACACCAAAAAAATGTGCGTTTGATTCTTGGTCAGGGCACATACCTGGGTTGCAGGCTTGATTCCTGGAGGGGGCACTTACTGGAAGCAATTGATCAATGTTTCTCTCTCACATTGATGTTTCTCTTTTCCTCTCTCTTCCTCTCTCTTCCTCATTCTCTAAAATCAATAAACATACCCGTGGGTGAGGATTTTAAAAAATTTTTTCATCAGATTTTTGTGCTTGAATTGACAAGGCATTTTGGAATCATCATCTTACCTGATGTAGTTATTTTATTATTAGATAGTTATAGCACTTAACACAAGAAGATAGAAATGGGTAAGCATTAAAAATGCTTTTCTGACTTCCAGCCAAGATGGAGGTGTAGGCAGACACACTGTGCCTCTTCTCACAACCAAAATTAAGGACAACAAAGATTTAGAAACAAGAAAACAACCAGAACTCAGAAGATCAAACTGTTTGGAAGCCCAACAACAATTCATCCAGACCGGTAAGAGGGGCGGAGTCGCGGCAGGAAATAGCGGAGGTGCGGACAGGCACGCAGGCAGCAGTGGCTGGCAGCCCCCAGGTGCACAGGCGGCGACTAGCAGACCCCGGACACGGGGCGGCAACTGTGCAGAACCAGTGAGGCCGCACAAGGCAGCTGGCTGACCAGGTGGTCCCACATTCACGCGCAGATAATCCAGGCAAAGGGGAAGCGGTGAAAGGGACTGGAATCTGAGAGTGAGTAAAGCAACCACCATTATCTCCTCTCAGACCCCGCTCCCACATACAGCGTCACTACCCAGCGACTGGGCTGTCCCGCCCTGGGGAACACCTGAGGCTCCACCCCTCACTACGGAACAGCAGAGACTAGACAAAACAAACAAACAAACAAACAAAAAACCCAGAAATGAAAATGGCTCAAACCAGAGAACAAATCAAAGAACCAGAGCCAATTTATCTAAGCGATGAAGAGATTGCCAACCTATCAGATGCACAATTCAAAACCCTGGTGATCAGGATGCTTACAGAATTGGTTGATTTTGCTCACAAATTAGATGAAAAAATGAAGGCTACAATAAGTGAAATGAAGAAAGATGCATGGGGAACCAATAGAGATGGGAGGAAAACTGGGACTCAAATCAATGGAGTGGACCAGAAGGAAGAAAGAAACAACCAAACAAAAAATGAGGAAGAAACAAGAATTCAAAAAAATGAGGAGAGGCTTAGGAACCTCCAGGACATCTTTAAACGTCCTAACATCCGAATTATAGGGGTACCAGAAGGGGAAGAAGAAGAGCAACAAGTGGAAAACTTATTTGAACAAATAATAAAGGAGAACTTCCCCAATCTGGTAAAGGAAATAGTCTTCCAGGAAGTCCAGGAAGCTCAGAGAGTCCCAAAGAAGCTGGACCCAAGGAGGAACACACCAAGGCACATTATAATTACATTACCCAAGATTAAAATGAAGGAGAGAATTCTAGAAGCAGCAAGGGATAAGGGGACAGTCACCTACAAAGGAGTTCCCATCAGACTGTCAG
>PVKU01009518.1:0-60946 GCA_004027475.1 Anoura caudifer | reverse complement strand
GAGAAAAAGCCTGGTACTTTGGTTGGTTGTGCGGTTTGTGCCAGTCTTTCCAGGGAAGGAACGAAGGTTGCTTTCCTGAAAGATGGCCAAAAAGGAACCTGTAGGCACAATGGAAGGCTCAAGGATTTGAGTGCAATGACTGGTACAGGCGAAGCCAGATGGCAGATGTGTGGCTCTGCTTCTGTGCCCCGAGGGGCAGACTGGGAAGTCAATCTAAGGGTTCCCTGTGTGAGTTCCAGCAAAGCAGACTTAAAGATCATAGGTGATCTAGGCTGCTCTTGGTGTGTTTATGCAAATGAACAGTCAAAATTAAAAGCAGGACCCAAAGTAGTCCCTGTAATAACAATGAGGGTGATTTTAAGGAGAAAAATTGTGATTTGAAGAAAATCACAAAGCTCAGTATCAGACATCAGAATGGTGCAGCTAACTGTCTTGGAAGTTTGCTTTCATTTGAAAGTTGAAACTGAGTCTGTAATGTCACCAAGGATGTACAATTACAGGCAGGAAGGACCTTGCAACTGAGTGTCTTCCCAAAAGACCATCTCACAGCCACAGAGACTGTTTTGGGGATTGTTGTATGAATTAACCTGTGTGTTCTTCTGTTTTCATAGGGCGTATGCCTATGACCTCATTACCTGGGTGATTGGTTGCAATATAGGCCTCACTTGAGAAGCCCATTTTCATCATCGCCCCATGAGGCTCAACGGTTTGCCTGAACTAAGTGGTTGGGTTAGTGAAGGGTTGGGGCAGTCTGTGGGCTTCACTTTAGAACTAATTTGCCCTTTTCTGTCTTGATGGCTTGGACAGAAAGGGTGCAGATATCTGAAAGGAGGGAAATCCCAATATAGTCCCCTCAGCCCCAGTGACCTATACTGGGCCACCAGAGTTTTGGATAGGTGTAACATGCCTTGTATACCTTCTTCCAGATAAGCCATTTCTTTACCTAAGATCCTGCCTTGGTCATTTAGTGGTTATGATTTAATTGTGCTTCTAATTCACTTTTCAAATCTATCTCCTCCAGAATATGACCTGACCAGAATGCCAACTGTCCAATAATGCCAGCCTTTGGACACCAAGCCTGCGACTTCCTGGTGACTGCCAACTGACCAGAATTCTGTAAAGTCCTTCCCCTTACTGGAAGGACTCCCTCTGTGCTACACCCCTCCCTTTCAGGGCACCCCTGACCCAAAGGTAGGTAAGACAATGTCCATGTCCAGCCGGAAGTAGTTACAAGAAGATGAGACCTTAGTCCATTGTCTTTTATATGATTATAAACTTTGCCAGAGGGAGGAGATTCCATGCAGTTTCACCAGAGTACAGGCCCCCACAGCTTTGGTAGAAGAAAATATCCACAAACTCCAGGATATCCAGAACAAGATTAAGAACCAGGACCAACCTTGGGCATCCACCCCTTGGTGGCAATCTATCATGTATTCAGTTTTAGCCCCAGTACTAGGCCCTTTATTATTATTGTTCCTAGCTATTACAGTTGGTCCATGCCTGCTTCAGATTTTAGTCCAACAGATAGAGACTACAGTTACTAGAAAGGCAACAGCAAAAATCCTTTCTCTCCAGAGACACCATTATAATAGACTACCCCAAGCAGATAGTAACCCCGAATTTAGATATTGATACTGAGAATAATAATATGTCTCAGCATCAAAAGGGGGGAATGTAGAGGAAAAGTCAACTAGGACAAAGTGACCCAGAAGAAGGACCGGGAACTGGGAAAGAGTTTTGTTTAGGTTACTTAGAAACCGCCAAACCATCTGGTTTCGGTTAGGTAATAATAATTTCTGCTTTGGCTTCTGTACACCCAGCTTCTGATAAGGACACCTCAAGGCCAGAGTTATTTTTGCATCAGCTTCTGTACCTCCTGCTTTTGCCATGTAGGATATGGCATCCAGAGAGCAATAAAAGCCCTGCCCAGCCAAGGTTCGGGGCCCAGAATTTGGAGACTGCCTCCTCTGGGTCCGCACGTGTAATAAAGCCTCACTCCATTACCCCAAATCATGCCAGAGTCATTATTTTCTGAATTATTTTCCATAACACCTTTAACATTTCATATACTAAGGGCTTGGTGATGATGAACTCCTTGAACTTGACCTTATCTGAGAAGCACTTTATCTGCCCTTCCATTCTAAATGAAAGCTTTGCTGGATAGAGCAATCTTGGATGTAGGTCCTTGCCTTTGATGACTTGGAATACTTCTTTCCAGCCCCTTCTTGCCTGCAAGGTCTCTTGAGAAATCAGCTGACAGTCTGATGGTAACTCCTTTGCAGGTGACTCTGCCTTTATCCCTTGCTGCTTCTAGAATTCTCTCCTTCATTTTAATCTTGGCTAATGTAATTATGATGTGCCTTGGTGTGTTCCTCCTTGGGTCCAGCTTCTTTGGGACTCTCTGAGCTTCCTGGACTTCCTGGTAGTCTATTTCCTTTGCCAGATTGGGGAAGTTCTCCTTTATTATTTGTTCAAATAAGTTTTACACTTGTTGCTCTTCCTCTTCCTCTTCTGGTACCCCTATAATTCATATGTTGGGATGTTTAAAGATGTCCTGGAGGTTCCTAAGCCTCTCCTCATTTTTTTGAATTCTTGTTTCTTCATTCTTTTCTGTTTGGTTGTTTCTTTCTTCCTTCTGGTCCACTCCACTGATTTGAGTCCCAGTTTTCCTCCCATCATTATTGGTTCCCTGTGCGTTTTCCTTCATTTCACTTATTGTAGCCTCCATTTATTCCTCTAATTTGCTACCAAAATCAACCAATTCTGTGAGCTTCCTAATCACAAGAGCTTTGAACTGTGCTTCTGATAGGTTGGCTACCAGTGCTATGAGCTTTGCATCTGATAGGTTGACCACCTCCTGGTCGCTCAGATGAATTAACTCCAGGGCCCCGGTCTGTTCTCTCATTTGAGCCATCCTCGGTTCTGTTGTTTTTTGTTTTTGTTTGGTAGCTGCTGTTATGTAGTGAGGGGCGGAGCCTTAGGCGTTCACCAAGGCAAGGTGGTCCAGTGGCTGGGTTGTGATGCTGGATGTGGGGGCAGGGTCCGAGAGGGAACAATGGCCCTTGCTCCACTCCCTGCCATATTTTAGTCACTTCCGCCACTTCCCCCAAGCAAACTGGACCCCACTGGTGTTGATTCCCGGGTGGGTGGGCCTGCACATGTTCCAGGATCCCATGGGTCTCCCCAACGAACTCTCCTGTGAGGCTGGGACTCCCTCCTGGCACCTCAGCCCCTACAAGTATTTTCAATGGGTGCTTTTAGGCTTCACTTCTTGATGCTGGGGCCCTGTGTTGCGCAGTCTGACTTGCTGCCCATTTTCGCCTGGTTTATCTGTTTGTGAATGTGTGTCTGCAGTCTGCTTGGCTGCCTGTGTGCCTGGAGTGACTGTGGGCCCAGGACCACCACTGGCTTATCCTGCCGGGATCCAACTCCGCCAGCCTCAGACTCTGCCATCTGTGGACTCTGCCCCTTTTACCGGTCTGGGTGAATCGTTGTTGTCAGACTCCCGCACAATTAAATTTTCTCTCTGTCCTGGTTGGGTTTTCTTTTCTTTTTTTTTTTTTGGTTCTATATTTTTGTTGTCTTTAATCTTGGTTGTGAGAGGAGGCACAACGTGTCCAGCTATGCCTCCATCTTGGCCGGAAGTGTCATTTTTTTTTTTTATTTATTGGCATGAATCCACCCAAGTTTTCCAAGACAATTTACTTAAGAGTCTATCTTTACTCCATTGTATGCTCTTGCCTCCTTTTTTAAATATTAATTAATCATATATGTGTGGGGTGATTTCTGAGCTCTCTGTTCTGTTCCACTGATCTATATGCCTGTTCTTATGCCAGTACCAGGCTGTTTTAATTACAATGTCTTTGTAATATAGTTTGATATCAGTATTGTGATACCTCCAGCTTTGTTCTTCTTTAAGATTGCTGAGGCTATTCGGGGTCATTTTTGGTTTCATATACACTTTTGTAATATTTGTTTTATAGCTAGGAAATATGGCATTGGTACTGTAATAGGACCTCTGTTAAATCTATAAATTGCTTTGGGTAGTATGTACATTTTAATGATGTTGATTCTTCCAGTCCATGAACATGGTATACACTTCTACTTCTTTGTATCTTCCTCAATTTCTTTCTTCAGTGTCCTATAGTTTTCCAAATACAAGTCTTTTACCTCCTTGGTTAAATTTATTTCTTGGTATCTTTTTGCTGTTGCTGCAATAGTAAATGATATCTTTTTGTTTGTTTGTTTTTTAAGTATATTTTATTAATTATGCTATTACAGTTTTCCCAATTTCTCCCCTTTATCCCCCTTCCACCCTGCACCCCCCAAACCTCTAGGATTCCTCCACCTTAGTTCATGTCCATGGGTTGTACATATAAGTTCTTTGAGTTCTCTGTTTCCTATACCATTTTTTACCTCTCCCCATCTATTCAATGCCTACCGATTATGCTTCTTCTTCCCTGTATATTTTACCCCCTACTTTTACCTTCCCCCTCCCCATTGAAAACCCTGCATGTGATATCCATTTCTCTGATTCTCTTCCTGTTTGAGTTGTTTGCTTGGTTTTTGTTTTCATTGTTTTTCTTTCTTTTATTTTTTAGGTTCATTTGTTGATAGTTGTGAGTTTGTTGTCATTTTATTGTTCATATTTTTGATCTTCCTTTTCTTAGATAAATCCCTTTAACATTTCATATAATAATGGCTTGGGGGTGATGAACTCCTTTAACTTGACCTTATCTGGGAAGCACTTTATCTGCCTTCCCATTCTAAATGATGGCTTTGCTGGATAGAGCAATCTTGGATGTAGGTCCCTGTCTTTCATGACTTGGAATACTTCTTTCCAGTCCCTTCTTGCCTGTAAGCTTTCTTTTGAGAAATCAGCTGATAGCTTTATGGGCACTCCTTTGTAGGTAACTCTTTCCTTTCCTCTTGCTGCTTTTAAGATAGTCTCTTTGTCTTTAATTTTGGGTAACTTAATGATGATGTGCCTTGGTGTGTTCCTTTTTTGAGTCCAACTTCTTTGGGACTCTCTGGACTTCCTGGAAGTCTATTTTCTTTGCCAGGTGGGGCAGTTTTCCTTCATTATTTGTTCAAATAAGTTTTCAGTTTCTTGTTGTTCTTCTCATTCTTGCACCCCTATAATTCGGATATTGAAACATTTCACGTTGTCAAAGAGGTTCAAAAGTCTCTCTTCATTTTTTAAAAAATTCTTTTTGCTTCATTCTGTTCCAGTTGGATGTTTATTTCTTCCTTTTGTTCCAAATCGTTGATTTGAGTCCTGGTTTCCTTCCTGTCACTGTTGATTCCCTGAATATTTTGCTTTATATCATTTTGGGTATCTTTCATTTGTTTTTTCATTTTTTGACCAAGCTCAATCAGTTCTGTGAGCATTTTGACTACCAGGGCTTTAAATTAGTCCTCAGATAGGTTGGCCATTCCTCATCATTTAGCTGTCTTCCTGAGGTTTTGCTGTGTTCTTTCATTTGGGCCATATTTCTTTGTCTTGGTGAACTTGATAAGTTTTAAGGGGGTAGGGCCTTAGGTGTTCACCTGGGCAACCCTCCTTGCTGTGCTGCGGCACTGCCTGTGGGAAAGGGGCCAGACAGGGAACAATGCAGCTCACCTGTTTGTCTCTAGTGCACCTTCCAATGGACTCTTGTGTGAGACTGGGAGTTTCTCCCACCTTGGTAACTGCCATATTCCACAGTCAACTCTGAGTTTCAGTTTCTCCTTAAGTCAGCCCTGCCCGTGCAGCCCCACCCACACAGTCTGCTGCCTCGCAGCAGTTTCTCAGCCACCTCGCCATGGTTTCTCTCTGTCCACTGCCTTACTGGTCTGGTTGTTCTGTTTGACTGTTTCTTTAATTCCGCAGTTGTTGGAGTTCCATACATTTTTATTTTTCTGGCACTTCTGGATGTTTATAGATTTTAGATTGGTTGTTATCCTCCTTTTGGTTGTGCAAGGAAGTGAAGGGTTTCTACTTACAACTCCATTTTTGCCAGAACTCTAATATCTTATTTATAGATTCTCTTTCTGATAGTACCTTATTAGTGTATAAAAATGCCACCAATTTCTGAATATTAATTTTATACCATACTACTTTGTCATTTTCCTTTATTAGATAAAATAGATTTTTGGTGGTGTCTTTAGGGCTTTCTATGTACAATATCATGCCATCTGTGAGTATGATATTTTTTTACTTTGTTCTATCCAATTTGGATGCATTTAATTTCTTCTTCTTATCTAATTGCTGTGGCTAGAATTTCCAATACTATGTTGAATAAAAGTGGTGAAAGCAGACATCCCTTCTTGTTCCTGATATTAAGGGGAACATTTTAGTCTTTGCCCATTGCGTATGATATTGGCAATAGGTTTCTTGTATATGGCCTTTATTGTGTTGAGGTATGCCCCCTCTCTTCCCTTTGCTGAAAGTTTTTATCATAAATGGATACTGAATTTTAGCAAATGCTTTTTCTGCATCTATTGATATAATTATGTGGTTTTTATTCTTCATTTTGTTTATGTGGTGCAGCACATTTATTGATTTGTGGATATTGTACCTACTTTATATTCCCAGAATAAATCTTACTTGATCATGATGAATGATTTTTTAATGTATTGCTGATTTCAGTTTGCTAATATTTTATTGAGGATTTTAGCATTTGTGTTAATCAGGGATATTAGCCTATAATTTTCTTTATTTGTAGTGCCTTTTTCTGGTTTTGCAATTAGGATAAGCTGACCTTGTAAAATGAGCTTGAGAGTTTTTCCTCCTCTTGAGTTTTCTGGAACAGTTTAAGAAGTATAGGTATTAGTTCTTCTTTGAACATTGGCTAAAATTCACCTGTGAAGCCATCTGGTCCAGGACTTAGTTGGGAGATTCTTTTCTTACTGCTCCAATTTTGCTAGTTGTAATCTATCTATTCAGATTCTCTAATTTTTCATGATTCAGTTTTGGAAGATTGTATGTTTCTAGGAATTTAACCTTTCTCCAGATTGTCCTATTTTTTGGCATACAGTTGTTTGTAATATCTTATAACCCTTTTTATTTCTTTGCTGTCATTTGTTAGTTCTCTTTTATTTCTGATCTTATTTATTTAGTTTTTCTTCTTCCCCCCTTGATTAAAGTTTTGTCAATCTTGTTTATCTTTCCAAAGAACCAACTCTGGGTTTCATTGATCTTTTTATTGTTTTTGTAGATTCTATTTTGTTTTTTTCTGCTCTGATTTTTTTAAATATATTTTATTGATTCTGCTATTACAGTAATTCCATTTTCCATCCTTTACTCCCCTCCACCCTGCACACCCCTCCCACCCACATTTCACCCCTTTAGTTCATGTCCATGGGTTGTACATATAAGTTCTTTGGCTTCTACATTTCCTATACTATTCTTAACTTCCCTATCTATTTTCTACCTACCATCTATGCTACTTTTTCTCTGTACCTTTTCCCCTTCTCTCCCCCTCCCTCCCTGTCCAACTCCCCCACTGATAACCATCCATGTGATCTCTATTTCTGTGATTCTGTTCCTGTTCCAGTTCTTTGCTTAGTTTGTTTTTGTTTTAGGTGTGGTTGTTAGTATCTGTGAGTTTGCTGTCATTTTATTATACAAGTTTTTTATCTTCTTTTTCTTAGATAAGTCCCTTTAACATTTCATATAATAAGGGCTTGGTGGTGATGAACTCCACTAACTTGACCTTATCTGAGAAGCACTTTATCTGCCTTTCTATTCTAAATGATAGCTTTGCTGAGTAGAGTAATCTTGGGTGTAGGTCCTGGACTTTATGGCTTTGAATACTTCTTTCCAGCCCCTCCTTGCCTGCAAGGTTTCTTTCGAGAAATCAGCTGATAGTCTAATGGGAACTCCTTTGTAGGTAACTGTCTCCTTTTCTCTTGCTGCTTTTAAGATTCTGTCCTTATCTTGAATATTGGATAATGTAATTATGATGTGCCTTAGTGTGTGCTTCCTTGGGTCCAACTCGTTTGGAACTCTGAGCTTCCTGGACTTCCTGTGTTTCCTTTGCCAGATTGGGGAAGTTCTTCTTCATTATTTGCTCAAGTAAGATGTCAATTTCTTGGTCTTCCTCTTCTTCTGGCACCCCTATGATTGGGATGTTGGAACATTTAAGATGTCCCAGATCTTCATTTTTTTTTTTTTGAATTCTTGTTTCTTCATTCTGTTTTGGTTGAATGTTTCTTTCTTCCTTCTGTTCCAAACCACTGATTTGAGTCCTGGTTTCCTTCCTGTCACTGTTGGTTTCCTGTACCTTTTCCTTTATTTCACTTTCCATAGCCTTAATTTTTTTCCTCTACTTTGCAACCACGCTCAATCAATTCTGTGAGCACCTTGATTACCAGTGTTTTGAACTTTGCATCTGATAGTTTGGCTTAGTTGTATTTTTTTTCTGGAGCTTTGATCTGTTCTTTCATTCAGGACTTTTTCTTTTGTCTCTACACCTGTTATGTGTTAAGGGGTGGAGCCTCAGGTGTTCACCAAGGCAGGCCAACCCATGTCACTGTGTTGTGATGCTGTATGTGAGGGAGGGGTTCTAGTGTGAACAATGCTGCTTGCTCCACTCTCTGCTGGTTTTTAGTCACTTCCCCTGCTACCCACAATCAAATTTGTCCCTTCTGGTGCTGATTCCTGAGTGGGTGGTTTTGTGTACATTGTAGGACCGTGTGGGTCTCTCCAATGAACTCTTCTATGAGGCTGGGAGTTTCTCCCACTGCCTCAACCCTGACAGGTGTTTTCAGTCAAACTCTTTGAGGCTTTATTTCCCCTTGCTGGAACTCTGGTTCATGAGGTCTATCTCACTCCCCAGTTGTTACTCCCAGTTTATCGGCATGCAAATGTGTCACTGCCCTGTCCACAAGCTGCCACCTTGTCAGGTCCACCAGCCACCGCCTTTCTGTGAGTCCTCTCCACCTGGCTGTCCATCTCCACCCCTCCTACTGGTCTGGATGAATGTTTCTTCTTTAACTCCTTGGTTGTTGGACTTCCATACAGTTTGATTTTCTGTTAGTTCCAGTTGTTTTTTTGTTTTTAAATTTGTTGTTGTTCTTTTTTGTGCAAGGAGGCACAGTATATCTACCTATGTTCCTATCTTGGCCGGAAGTCTATCATCCCTGCTCTGATCTTTATTATTATCTGTGGCTTGTTTGTTTGTTTGTTTGTTTTAACAAGTGCCTTTTAGTGCAAAGTTAGATTGTTATTTAAGTATTTTCTTGTTTCTTGACATATGCCTATAATGCTATAAATTTTCCTCCTAGGACTGCTTTGCTGTATCCCATAGATTTTGGGTTGTTGTGTTCTCATTTTCATTGGTTTCAAGGTAACTTTTGTTGTATTTCTTGATCTCATTGTTAACCCATTCACTGTTTAGTAACATGTTATTAGCTTCCATGACTTTGCATGTTTTTCAGTTTTTTCTTGTGGTTGATTTCTGGTTTTATAGCATTATGGTCAGAGAAGATTGTTGATATGATTTCAATCTTCCTAAACTTATTGAGACTTGTGTTATGTCCTAACATGTAGTTTATCATAGGAAATGTTTCTTGTGCACTTGAAAAGCATGTATATTTTCTGCTTTCAGGTGAAATGCTCTGAAGATAACAATCAAATCCTTCTGATCTAGTGTGTTATTTAAAGCAACCATTTCCTTGTTGATTTTCTGTCTGGAAGATCTATTCATTGATGTCAACAGGGTGTTAAAATCCCCTACTATGACTGTATTACCGTCAATCTTTCCCTTTTTGCCTATCAAGATTTGCTTTATATCTTTAGGCACTCCTATTTTTGGTGTACCTAAAATCTTGTTGGATTGCTGCTTTTATCATTATGAAGTTTCCTTTTATGTCCTTACTATAGCCTTTGTTTTAAAGTCTATTTTGTCAGATATAAGTATTGCTACCCCAGCTTTTTCTTTTCGTATCCATTTGCATGAAATATCTTTTTCCACACCTTTACTTTTAGTCTGTGTGTATCTTTTGTTTTGATGTGGGTTTCTTGTAGACAGTATAATGTATGTCTTTCTTTCTTATCTATTTAATTACCTTATATGTTTTGATTGGAGCATTTAGGCTATTTACATTTAAAGTATTATTGATAGGTATGTATTTATTGCCATTGTATTCTTTTAACTCTGTTCCTTTTTTTCTTTTTGTTGTTTTTTTCTTCTTATTCCTATTAAAGCAGGCCGTATAACATTTCTCGTTATAGTGTTTTGGTGGTAACAAATTCCTTTAGCTTTTTCTTTTCTAGGAAGCTCTTTATTTTTCCTTTCATTTTAAATGGTAGCCTTGCTGGGTAAAGTAGTCTTCGTTAATAGGTCCTTGCTTTTCTTTGCTTTGAATATTTCATGCCAATTTCTTCTGACCCAAAATATTTCTGTTGAAAAATCTGCTGATAGACTTATGGGAGCTCCTTTGTAGGTAACTGTCCTTCTCTTGCTACTTTTAATATTCTCTTCTTGTCTTTGAGCATTGCTATTTTAATTATGATGCATCTTAGTGTGGGCCTCTTTGGATTCTTCTCATTTGGGACTCTGTGCTTCCTGGGCTTGTCTGTTTTTCCTTCACTAGGTTAGGGATGTTTTTGGTCATTATTTCCTCAAACCGGTTCTCAATCCCTTGCCCTCTCTCTTCTCCTTATGGTACCCCTATAATATAGACATTGTTATGCTAAATGTTGTCCCAAAGGTCCTTTAAACCAGGGATTCCCCAACCTCCAGCCTGCAGACCAGTACTAATCTGGGCCTGTTAAGAACTGAGCCATACACCAGGAGGTGAGCTTGAATGTAATATGCTTGAATGATCCTGAAACCAACCCCCACCCTGGTCCGTGGAAAAATTGTCTCCCACAAAACCAGTCTCTGGTGCCAAAAAGGTTCGGGACTGCTGCCTTAAACTATCCTCAATTTTTAATTCTGTTTTCTTTTTTTTTTAAAGAATTTTTTTAACATTTTATTTATTTATCTTTAGAGGGGAAGGGAAGGAGAGAGAGAGAGGGAGAGAAATATCAATGTATGGTTGCCTCTCATGTGTCCCTTGCAGGGAACTGGCCTGCAACCCAGGCATGTGCCCTGACTGGGAATTGAACCGTGGTCCTTTGTTTCACAGGCCCACACTCAATCCACTGAGCTACACCAGCCAAGGCTAATTCTTTTTTCTTTTTGCTGCTGTGATTGGGTGTTTTTTTCTACTATGTCTTCCAAATTGCTGATTCAGTCTTCTGCTGTATCCAACCTACTGTTCTTTTCAGTGTATTCTTCATTTCAGATATTGTATTCTTCATTTATGTTTGGCCCTTTTTTATGGTTACTATGTTCTTTTTTATTCTGTGAGCATCCTTATAACCATTGCTTTGATCTCTGTATCTGATAAATTTCTTGCCTCCATTTCAGTTAGCTCATTTTCTTTACATTTTTGTTTTCATGTGGAACCTGTTTCTTTGTCTTCCCATTTTGGCTCCCCCTTTATGTTTGTTTCTATGTATTAAATAGTTAGGCTATCACTCCCAGTCTTCATGGAGTAGCATTATATAGTAGGCATCCTGTGGTACCCAGTGGTACAGTCTCCTTGATCTAAAGTTCTCTTGTGTGTGTTATGCAGGCCTCTTGTTATAATTGAGTCTTGAGTGCTGTTTACTGTACATGCATGGGATCAACCCTCAGGCTGGTTGACTGTGAGGCTCAACCCTGACTATAGTGTGCTAATGAATATTCTATTGAGATCCTCCCCTAAAACTCCCACCTTTATTATTTTTTTTACATTTTATTTATCGTTGAGGGGAAGGGGAAGAAAGAGGGAGAGAGGGATAGAAATATCAATGTATCAATGTATGGTTGTGTCCCATGAGTCCCTCTCCGGGAACTGGCCTGCAACCCAAGCATGTGCCCTGACTGGGAATCGAACCACGATCCTTTGGTTCACAGGCCCGTGCTCAATCCACTGAGCTACACCAGCCAGGGCTAAAACTCCCACCTTTAGAAAACATAAAAACCCTTAAAACAAAGAACACAGTGCCCACTGTATCTAGAGCACACCTGCACCTTTCCACCTTTTCTTTTCTAAGGTGCATATCTTTGTTTTCTTTCTCCAAGGACACTTTTTTTCTTTCAGTAATTTGTTTCCCGAGTCCATGCAGTTTAGCTGGCTCACTTCTTTTCCCTCTGTGACTTCCTGTCTAAAATGCTAAATAAACTTCCTGTGCCAGAGTTTTTGGGTCTGAAGTCTTTCTTTGCTGAACTCAAGAACTGATGTCTAACACTGCTGCTAACATTTTTATATATCTATTGACCATCTCTATGTTATTTGCCCATTTTTAAAAAAACTTTTAAATTAATTTAGAGATATAAGGGGTGGTGAGAGAGAGAGAGACATTGATTTGTTGTTTCACTTATTTATGCATTCATTGGTTAATTCTTGTATGTGCCTTGACCAGGGATAGAACCTGCAACTCTGACATGTCAGGATGATACTCTAACCAACTGAGCTACCTATCTAGGGCTCTGCCCATCATTTTGATCAGATTGTTTATTATTATTATTTTTTTGTTAATAAGTTGTATCAGTTCCTTATATATTTTTAATATCAACCCTTTATTGGATATACGTTTGCAAATATATTCTCTCATTCAGTAGTATACTGTCTTTTGGGACTTCATCAAACTAAAAAGCTTCTGCACAGCAAAAGAAACCATCAATAACCACATTTTAATGATATCAAATATTTCTTTTCAAAGGATGCAAAGTTCTGTTTTATTTTGTTTTGGCTGGATTAATTTGCAAGTGAAATGTTTTAGGGCATCTTCTAGTGATTACCTCATAAAAACAAAGAAATGCAAAGTAATTATTCCATCAAAGTCTTTGCTGAGCTGAAAGATTTAAATATCAAAAGAAGAAGCCTTGAAAAGAGAGCGGGTTGAGGAATAAAGTGGGAACTATTCTTGAGAGCTGCTGAGAGGACAAACTTGAAATACCAACATAATGTCTTCCTGATAGTCTCCAGAGAGAATCCCATCTCAATGTAGTGCCAGGAAATCTGGTTCTCGCTCCATGGTCCAGGAAGCTGGGAAATGCACGCACACTGTCCTCCTTGTCTGTTCCCCCTGTTAAAAAGAAAACAACATGCTCAAAATGGCATCACTTGTGCTAAAGCACATGATATAAAACCTAAATTTAATACTGGACCTGATTGTCCTTTCAACCTCTCTTAGCAACACAATCTTAATCAACCAGTCTGGAATGTTCTAGTCAACACTAAGGAGGTTCTGTCACATGGACCCTCTCCATCCTCCCATAGAAAGAAGAGATAATCTGCGTGACACAAACCCTTGACATTCTCTTCCCTCAAAAAAAAAGTCATGGTCTAAAAAGAATCCTCTCTTTACTTTTGTTAACATCTTCCTTGCTTATTCTTTTTCCTATAAACACCTTTCATTTTGTAAAACTCCATCAGTGAAATGCTGTTCAATTTATAAATTACTTAATGAAGCCAACAATGTCTTCAGTTTCACTCTGCTGATTTTTTTTTTTTTTTTTTTTGACAGATTTGGTGGCAGTGTTGAAACAAAAGCAAACTTCTCATGACATGCAAAGACAATGAGAAACATGGGCATGGCACCTGCGAACCCCATTTTGAATTCACTGTTTTCTCACCATCTCCTAGGGCCATTGGGAAGTTCCTCTCAGTTTAAGCGCCACAGTCTCTTTGTATTTGAACTCCTGATCTATTTGGCTTTCCTGTACAGGACAGGTCAGTTTGAGCTGGTGGACAATTCTATCCAGAGTCAAGCCCCTAGTCTTTCTGACTGCAATTCCCCAGTGGAAATCCCCAGCCTTATCTCTGTTCTTGGGTTCCACATTAGGAAAGGCTGATGGTTTAGTGTATAATTTCTATTCCTTCAGACATACTCATTAAATTCTTTCCCCAGTCCAAGTTTCTACAGGAATTGTTGGTGGTTACTGGCCAGAGTTGAACAGGGTCCAGCATAAGAACTGGTCTGTGTTTGATTAAAGAATGGGACTATGTCTGATTTGATCTGGACTGGGTCCAGCAGGAAGCCTCAGGTGAATATTAAGAAATGGGATCCTTTATATTCAAAGAACCAAGCACACCTTTTGGCATATTTGCCTATTTTATGTTTAAGAGCTATAGTCTTGGAAACAGCACATTGCAAAGGAGACCAAATATTGCTGGAGACAGCCTAGAGTTGGCAGTTTCCATTGTGAGGAGCATTTCACTTAAACAAAATTATTTTAAAAGTGCACTCAAAAGTAAGGGTTAGCCCTGGTCAAGTAGCTCAGTTGATTAGAGTATCATCTTGATACACCAAAGATGTGTGTTTGAACTTTGGTTGGGGCACATACAATGAATGCTTAAATAAGTGGAACAAATCAATGTCTCTCTCTCTCTGTGTCTCTCTGTCTCCTTACCTTCATCTCCCCCTCCCCCTCCCTTCCTCTCAAAAGTCATTTTTTTTTAAAGAAAGAAATAAGGATTCCCAAGGTGAACAAAAAGAATATGATAACCTATTTTAACTGGTATACAGAAGCTTACAAAAGATTTTGAAATTCCAAAACAGTTTCATTAAAAGACTCATTACAAAAGGCTAATGGAAAATTAAAAATATTGTAAGATACTAAGACAAAGGTTATAGGACAACTAGGGACGTGACTTCTACAGCCCCACCTGTCCCCTTCATTTTTTACCCGAGTACTCACATTTTACTGATTCACTGTCGGAACTGCTTCTCCACTCTGAAAAGACTATTAGACAGTTACTATTTAAAATAAAACTCCCTGAGGTACAGATGAATCCATTCAGGTGATTCTTTATCCCTTGGTCAAAAACTGAACTAAGGGCTGCAATTAAAGAATTTTCTAAACCTAGGAAGGTGCTCCTGAAGTTTTTTGGAGAATTTACAGTTATTATTGGGGCTTATGAATTCAGGTTGCCAGATCTTTATTCAGGTTGCCAGAGCTTGTGACTGTGTTGGTAAAACCTCAGAAAACTCAAAAATGAGTTCAGGAAGCAAGATACCAAACCCTGAGTCTATTACCTCATTTTGCCAATCACCAAAACATCCCCTATCTATTTCAAAATGCTTGTAGATATTGGGATGTTGGAAACACAATTGTCTTGCAAATATGCCCCCCACCCACCCAAACTTCATATTGGAGAAAACCTGAGTACCTTAACTCTACCTTAGTGATGTAGATTTTCTACTGCTATCTTCTCTAAAACCTAGGAGCCATCATTTAAAATGTAAATGTTTTTCACCATGAAGAAAAAGAGAGAAAGGAAAGGAAGAAAATATTTGGAAATCGGGCATATAAAAAAATCTTAAGTGACTTCACAAATATTAATAACTAAAAGGTCTCTGTGTCTTTCTGTGTGTGTCTATGTAAGTTGTAACAACGGTTATTACAAAACTCAGAAATATAGAGACACCTAAATGCTTTTCTAGTTCACATGATCTAAGATTAATCATTAATAAATAAAAATTAAAGTTTTTTAGCTTAATTGAAATAGGTATGTCTTTATGTTAGTGGTGAAACAGCACCAGAATATTACTGGACCTTGGATCAGCAATCCTGTTACTTGAGTTTGGCAAATCTTTCTTTCATTCTTTCATTCAGAGTTAAGGAACTCAAATTATAAGAGAAAGATTTAGAAAGTCACAAAAGTAGAAAAGGTGAGCCATCTGGGCTGTGTGAGCTCAGGAATTGATTTACAGAGGCAAGAGAAGGGCCCCTGGAGTTTAGGAAAAAGAAAGGCAGAGAGAATGCACCTGGGGAAGGAGGGGGGAAGGTTGAAGACATGCTCCAGAGAGTAAAATTGCCATGCTGGGTCTTTCATCTTATGTTTGTCTTCTTTACAATTGTTTTGAGAGAGAGAGAGAAGGGGAAAAAAAGAGACAGAGAGAGAAAGAGATCAGTTTGTTGTCCCACTTATTTATGTATTCATTTGTTGTTTCTTGTATGTGCCCTGACCAGAGATCAAACCTGCAACCCTGGCATATCAGGATGACACGCTAACCAAATTAGCTATCCATCAGGAGGGGGGTGGTGTCTTAGGAGGGCAAGGGTTCATTAGACATAGTGGCTGGTTTTGATGTCAACAATGGCATCACCCCACCTGGCCTTGCTATTTTTCTGGGCCTGGAGCTGAAACACAACTGAGGCTGAGATATTATCTCTAATTTCACCAAAACTCTATCTATGGTCAACAGACCCAAGGCCTTGTTCCTAAGATTATTTGATGTGGGCCAAAACTCACTGTCCTGGGGCTAAGGGACTGGTCATGCAACTCTCTATATATGGGAGTTGTATGAAGCTATTCTCTGGCCTCCTTATTCCTCCTCTAAGAGGGTTGACCACATGACTAACAACATGCCAGGGGAGGAAAGTTCAGTAGAGGGTCTCAACCACATGACCACCGATATGAAAAATCAGGGGGTCTAAACTATATGGCCAATAATAGGTTAGAAGAGGAAAGTTACTCTTGGGTGAGGTCCTTGTTTTTCTAATTTTGCCCATTGCTAGGCACCCAGGGATTTCTGCCCTGGTGACCTTCAGTATCTGGCCTACGGTTCCTACTCTACTCATGACAGTCCAACTGTCTACTACATTTAGAGTCATCAATGTTGAATGTAATGCAGATAAACAAATTTATTCTACCTAGGTTTATTAGTCAAATTTATGTTATCTTTGTTACAGAATTTATCAGTAAGAAAAATAACTCAGTACGATAAAATTTTCATAAATATTTTAATCTAAACATAAGTGAGTGAAACAGGGGTTCTGTAATAAATCTGACAAATTCAGTGACTGGAAGACCTACAGGGTGATTTAGTCACAAGTTCCTAACTGGGCAGGTCATGGTGAGTAGTAATGCCTCAGTTCTTCAGCAAGCCCTGTCCATCATTCTGTTCTTGTGTATCCATATTAACACACCTTTGAAATGTTAGTACCAATCAATCCTCTTTCATATCCCTCTCAGGCAGTAAACATCCTCAAGGTAGCCAATAATCTTGTTAATTATCCTGTAATCAAATTATAGAGGTTTCCAGCCCTACTTTCTCCCACCTTCCTGTGATCTTCCTTAGTTGTCTTCTTAATTCCAAACATATGAAAAAAAAAACTGTAAAATTGTCACCTCTGGAACATTTGAGATTTTGCTTCCTGGCTTGTTGTTGTCTTGGCTCAAATAAGCTCAAATAAATGCTTATAACATTGGCTTTAAGTCAACAAATAAGTGTAGAAAACAAGTAAATTAAATAGATATAAGTGGAGTAAGAGACTTTGAATGGACTTTTGATACCAGGTGACCCATGCAACCACCCCACAATTGATACACAAAGATCTGATTAAATCACTGGGGAGGAGAAAGAAGGGGCCATAGGAGGAGGTTGTCCAAGACAATGGTAAACAGTTTAGGATGGGATTGACTGAGAAGCTGAATGCCTCCAGAGTACATGGAATTATGGACTAGAAGATCTGAAACAAAAGAAAGGCTCTTGGGCTCTCTCTCTTCTATCTCAAGGATGCAAGAATGAGTGTGCTGCAGCTGCCTGCATTCCCAGTGGGTGGTATTTTGGATGCAAAGGAACTCTGGGCACAGACTAGGATTGGGTTGGCCTGGCAGAGGGTGGCAGGGTTATTTTTTGTGTGTTCTAGAGAAGATGAGCTCTGAGGCAGAAGCCTGCCATTCTTACAAAATTTGTAGCTTTTGTATCTTATGTTGTTTTAGTTTGTAAACTAATCCTATAGAAAAAAGATGATTAAGACTAAAAAGGGGAATGATAGGAGAATTCGGTGTTAAAATGTTTAGCCTTAGTTGATAGGCTTAAGTGACTAATGCTCGTGAAAAGCTGTTATTCCAAAACTGTGAGAATTTTGAATAAAGATTTCCTTCTTTTCTCACCAAAACTTTTCCTCTGATTTTTGCCTAGAGGTCTGTGGCTGGCAGCAGGACTCCACATGCTGTTCAGTAACAGCAATGGCAACTCTAGTGGGCTCCTATGTGCCTGTCACTGGTTCACCCCAAGAGTTGGACTGTGGGGTTTCCCAGTCTCCTGGAATTTTGCTGCGCTTCCATTCAAGGCATTGGTTGCCTAAACATACCTACTTGGTGAAAAGGAAACTGGTCTCAGAAAAGGCCATGAAATGAGCATTATCCAACTTAAGGTTAGGTCCTAAATGTGACTCTGAGAGGCAAGAAACAAAGTGAGGTTTCAAGGTAGAAGAGATGGTAGTAATCAGTTATTGGTGGTGGTATGGGGTGGAGTAATGTTAGCTCACTTGGGGTCTTTGGGGGGTCACACAGGGCTGCATAGGGTCCTATGTGGTCATGTAGGCCTGAGTGAGGTCATAAAGGATTGGTGTATGGTTGTGTAGCTTCATGTGGGGTCATTTAGAGGTCATGTGGGGTCTTGAGGGGTTATGTTGGGTCATGTAAGGCTGTATGGATGTGGCTATGGGGTCAGGTGAACTGAAGTGGTGATTGTGAGTTCTTATGGGATTGCATGAGGTCAGTGTGTTACCAAACAGTAAATGGGGTCCTGCTGCCCACCACCACCCTCTAGGCAAAATTCCAGAGATAAAGGTTTGTTGATAAAGGAAAGTAGTCTTTATTCAAAAGCTTCACAATTTTGGAATAACAGCTTTCCATGTGCAATAGTTTCTTAAGCCCATTAGTTAAGACTACACTCTTTCAATACTGGAGTTCTACCATTTCCCCTGTTAGTTCTTGGTTATGTTATTTCCACAGGGTTAATTTACAAACTAAAACTACATAAGACACAAAATTTACACAATTTTGGAAGAATGGCAGGCTTCTGCCTCACAGCTCATCCTCTCTAGAACGCCCAATGAAGAATAATGCTGCCACCCTCTGCCAGGCCAGCCTGATCCTAGGCTGTGCCCAGAGCTCCTCCCCATCAAAAATACCACCCACTGGGAAGGCAGGTAGGTGCAGCACAAGCATTCAGGCATCCTCATGGAAGAAAAAAGAGCCTGTCCAAGAGTCCTTTTGTTTCAAATTTTCTAGGCCATAATTCCATCTACTCTGGAGGCATTAAGCTTCTTTGCCAATACTACTTCTTCCTATGGCCCCTCCACACTCCTCCCCAGTAATGTGATCAGATCTCTCTGTTTCAATCCCCCCACCCCCCTGCCTTAACACTTCTGGAACTTTGTAATCTTACAAAGGCAAATGGGCAAAGGTCTCATTCTTCCACAGCTACATTCTGCTGGCCATAGGCATAGTCCTGTCTATCCTCTGATCCAGAGATCCCTAACAGAAAGGAGGCCTGGAGTGGAGGGAGTCTTTCACACTTGGGAGAAGGATCTTGCAAAGCCCAGGTCAGTTGGCTATCCCCAGGAAGTGGCGTGCGCTATGTCTAAAGGATAGCATTGCTGGGCAAGTTGGCATCCTTGCCGTACTCTGGAGGTGACAAATTTGGCAAAAGAGTTAGAAAGCACAATTGGAACTACTAAATGATAAAGGTAGGGATCAGTTCTACAATGTCTCCAATTAAGAAAATGCGGCTTCCTTGGAGGAAGGTGTGCAAAGCATGTCCCACCTTCTACAGCCCTTTTGCCCACTATACTTAACTCAGGGTGAGGGGTACTATTCTAGGATTCCCCGCTTTAATACTTCTAGGCCCTTACTGTCCAACCTATTAGGGCAGAAAAGGAAACTAGTTTTAAAATGAAGCCCACAAACCACCCGATACTTCACCAACTCAACCACTTAGTCCAGTCAAGCCATTGACTCAAAGGAGGCAACAACGCAGATGGGCCTCACTTGTGTAAACAACCACCCAGGTAATGAGATCATAGGCATTCACCCTATGAAAACAGAAGTGAGAACACACAGGTTAATTCACACAACAAATCACAAACCAGTCTCTGAGTCCATGAGACTGTCTTGAGAAGACATCCAGTTGCAAAGTCTTTGCTGGAATGACATCCAACAACGGCAATTTGACAAATCCTTCTTGCTTTAAAATTGAACATCTCTGATGATGTCAAAAACCCATTTAACTTCCAAGTGAAAACAAACTTTGAAGATAGCTGTGTTGGAGTCTAATGTCCACCACTGAGCATTGTGATTTTCCTTGTTACACAATTTTTCTCCTTAAGATCACCCTTATTGTCTTCAAAGGGACTGCATTAAGTCTAGTTTTAATTTTTGCCTTTTCATTTGCATAAACACAATAACAGAAACAATTGATCACATAGGATCCTTAAGTCTGCTTTGGTGGACTTCACACAAGGAATCTTTGGATTGAGCCTTAGTCTGCCCTTTAGGGCACAGAAGCCAAGCCATACTCCTGCCATCTGGCTTTTTCTGTAGTACCTATGTTCCTCAAGTCCTTGAGGTTCCTGTCATGGCTTAAGGTTACTCCTTGCCATCTTTCAGGAAAGCAACCTTCATTCCTTCCCTGAAAAGACTGCCATAAGCCACATGACCGGACATGGTACCAGGCCATTTCTCCACTGGGCTTTCAATAGCTTTAAAAGTCAACCTCAGTTCTTCAAGGTCTTCTGGTAACAACCAGAGTCCAGGCCTGCCTCCTTTGGTATGATAGTCCAGTGCAAGTTTACAAAACTACCATTGGAAACTGGTCTTATTGGTTTTATGCAAAGAAAATGTATGCCATCCTTAGAATACCAAATTCCAGAGGGATCAGGTAGGGAGAAAAATTCAAAGTGTGAAGGAAAATCTTTGTCCTTCCCATTTTAACCAAGGTTTCATTTCCATGCCTTATACCTTTCATTATTTACATTTCACCTGATGTGAAGTCTTAACTCTTCCTGGGAAGCCCCAGTTTTCTTCCAGAATGAAAACAAAGCAAAATCCAAAGCAAAGACAGAGTTCCAAAAGAAGAAGGGGGACTGGAACTAGCCTTAAAATCTTGTCTCATACCCACCAGTCAGTCACACTAACTGGTCATACACATGACCTTTCTCAGGTCCCAAATGGCCTAACGTCCCAATGGTAGAGACACTCTTTCACATACCAGTGTGTCCACTGGTCTCCTGGCAGAAATGTGACCTCTTACCACCAGATCTCATGGTGGAGATATGCTCTCTTGCCTGAAGCCAGATTCTACTGGCACCAAATGACCCTTCCTAGGTCCCAAAAGGCAAAAAAAGCCTTCTCACCAATCAGCTTCACAAATGATCTCTCCTGGATCTCAATGGCCAAACAGCAGAGACAGAGGATTCCTGATATATCCAAAATAATAAAGTTCAAATCACATCCCCATAAGATTAAAAAACAAGCAAAGAAACCAAGCAAGCAAAAAATAACCATGCTCAGGAATGTTTCCTTTCCTCCAGGTTTAAAACTTACACCTTTCTATATACCTTTACTCCTTCAGATTTAGCCATAACTCAGGTTTAACTCTTGTTCTTTTCCACACTGACAAGGGCTGTACTCAAACTTAGTACCTAGCAGCTAAGAATCTCTAGGTTTATAAACACATGAATAAAGTAAAAGAAACATTGTTACCTTTTGTTGGGGGTCACTGTCCTTTTTGGAAGAGGAATTTTAAATGTCTTTCCAGAATGCATGTCCAACTTTCCTTTTCAGCATCAGCCACAGTAGCAGGGTCTGTGTCCTCCTCAGGTAGCACCCATTTTATCCGTGCGTGGTGGATCCAGGGCTCAATTTCTGTCAGCTTTAGGGAGGAATGTGTTGTAAACAGGACATCATAGGGACCAGTCCACTTTTCAGCTAGCTGTTGTTCAAGGCCTTGAGCTTTCCAGGTCTTTCATCTGTCTTTCGTGTGGTTAGTACAAATGGCACTAATTAGATTTCAGCTTTCTATCTCCCTGAGCAAGGTGATTTAAGCTATTTACCTATGGCAGGGGAAAATATAAACCATTTAGTCTTGTGTCTTTGGTTTAGGGAAGAAAGAATTTTGCAATTTACTAGATGGCTGTGAACTGCTTGGCAATTTAACAACCTACTCAGTTTCCCTATTTCTCTTACTGACTTACTGACTTATCTCACATTCACACAACTGATACAATGATATGAATAAATTTCAAAAATATTTTTCTGACCAGATCAGCCAGGTACAAGAGAGTACATACTGTATGACTATCCCAATAAGTTGGAATTCTTCCGATTTTTTAAGTCTAAAGTGGAGAACAGAATATGGGCACAATAGTAGCCAGTAGGCTGGCTTTGCTGATTTACTCCACCAAAAGGCTATTGCCTCAAAGGAAACTGCCTTGCTCTGGATAGGGATGCTCCCTAGCAAAATTGGGTGCCCTGACAGGTCTTTGAGGGGGAGGCCAATCTCTTGTCATATAGGGGTGGAGCCGTTGGCCCCATGGTCTCTATTTCTAGAGCAACTTGTGGAGGAAGTGGTGGCAAGGAAGCCTTTCCTGTCACCCACCCTGATTCTCCTGGGTTCAAAACATTGATGAGGTTTATCTCTTTATTCTCCTTTTCTTCCAGTGTCTTATTTTGGGGAAGAAGTTTTGAGGCCTCCTCCCTTCTGTGTACCATCAAGCGATTCTCTATCCCCAGCAAAACCCTATATATAGTACAACGACATATATGCATTGATGTAATGGATTTCATCCCATCCGTCTAACTGTTGGCAATGCTGTTTCAAATGCATGATGATGGTACAATAACTTAGGGAGCCATGCATGGGCCACCTTTCCTCACAATCCAAAACATACATAGACCACACAGTATTGCAATTATAATTCACTACCTCCTTGGATACTTGATAATAGCAGTAAATGCTCCAGTCTGCCAAAATCCTACCCAGTGAGCTCCCTCTAGCAGCCAGTACAAAACTGCCCTTATTGGCTCAGATGTACAGGCCAAAAGCTATAACCTGAAAAATCCAAGAAATCTGAGAACATAGAAACAAACTAGTATCCATGACTCCATTATTCCAAAGAGTATTCACACGCAAACCTTCTGCCAACCAGTCTCACAAACTGTGGTCCTCACCTGGACCTCATGATACAGAGAGATCTGATCAGATCACTGGGGAGAAGTAGGGAGTGTGCCATAGAAGGAGTTTGCTGAAGCAATGATAAACAGTTTAGGATGCAATTGCCTGAGAAGCTGAATGCCTCCAGAGCCAATTGAAATAAAAAGCGGACTGCCTCTCTGGCTCAGAGAGAGCTATCTGGCTCTGGAGCAGGTTCTCTCTCTGGCTGTTTTTCCTTGAAGATACCTGAATGATTGTGCTGCACCTACCTGCCTTCCCAGTGGGTGGTATTTTTGATGGGAAGGAACTCTGGGCACAGCCTAGGATCAGGCTGGCCTGGCAGAGGGTGACAGCATTATTCTTCATTGGGCGTTCTAGAGAGGATGAGCTGTGAGGCAGAAGCCTGCCATTCTTCCAAAATTGTGTAAATTTTGTGTCTTATGTTGTTTTAGTTTGTAAATTAACCCTGTGGAAATAACATAACCAAGAACTCCAGTGTTGAAAGAGTGTAGTCTTAACTAATGGGCTTAAGAAACTATTGCACATGGAAAGCTGTTATTCCAAAATTGTGAAGCTTTTGAATAAAGACTACTTTCCTTTATCAACAAACCTTTATCTCTGGAATTTTGCCTAGAGGGTGGTGGTGGGCAGCAGGACCCCATTTACTGTTTGGTAACACACTGACCTCATGCAATCCCATAAGAACTCACAATCACCACATCAGTTCACCTGACCCCATAGCCACATCCATACAGCCTTACATGACCCAACATAACCCCTCAAGACCCCACATGACCTCTAAATGACCCCACATGAAGCTACACAACCATACACCAATCCTTTATGACCTCACTCAGGCCTACATGACCACATAGGACCCTATGCAGCCCTGTGTGACCCCCCCAAAGACCCCAAATGACCTAACATTACTTCACCCCATACCACCACCAATGACTGATTACTACCATCTCTTCTACCTTGAAACCTCACTTTGTTTCTTGCCTCCCAGAGTCACATTTAGGACCTAACCCTAAGTTCAGGTGTTAAAGAACAAAAATTCAGTCAAATATAGTGAAAGTTGTAATTGAACAATTCATGAATCTGACAGCATCTCATCTAATAAATAGAAAGGTCCTCTGAGGAGCTTTACAGGCAAAAAAGGGTGGGACAAGAAAGTTAAAAGAAGTATTTCAGATAAGGTCACCTTCCTTCTGGGAAGGCTGGAGGTCTTGTCAGGTAGATTATTTCCCTAGTGTTGATCAGGAAATTCCAATGAATGTTTTAAAATTCCACTTCTGGGAGAGGCTGAAAGTGCAATTAGGTTAAGTACTAAGTCTCGATAGAGCTTAGCAAAAGTGATTCTATCTCAGGTCTGTTGTTTCTTTTTAATACTACTTTAAACCCACAAGACTTGGCACAACCCCACAACCACTTTATAATGACCACGTGAAACCTCACAGCACCCCATATTGAAACCGGAAAAGACACTGGAGTTCGGGCTGCCTATCACTACGAAACCCAATAAGCAATGACAGCGATTGAATCTTTATGATTCAATGACAGCTTTATTCAGATGGCCAGCAATCTGAGAAGATGGCTGGAGATCTGAGAAAATGGAAGGGTCATACCCTAACAGACCATCTTCCCTTTTTCTTTCCAGGCCAAGGTTTTTATGGCGGGGAATAAACAAGGTGTGGTGAGGGGTTTTGAAATTCAGGGTGGTTCAGGTAGAAGAAACTGCAACATTCCTGTTCTGGGAGATTAGCTGTTCCCAGGGGCAAGTGGTCATTTGCCCCTCCCTGAAACACAATGGCCTGCATGCCTCCACTTTTCCCCAGGTGGTAATCTTTAGTAGTGCCCCAGGAGTTCGGCTGTTTTCCCAGGAGCCAGGATGGGCCTTATCTGTACTTTCTGAAACAAAAGCCTTCACATATACATTACCTCCTAGGCTTCATGACTATTTGCCTTAAACTAAAAGTTTCCAACTCTTAAGTCTCCTATCAATAAGACACTATACCATCCCACAATGACCCTGTTTGACCTTGTATGATCCCATAGAACCCCCAAACCACCCCTGTGCTCTACCCCACCCCACATAATCCCACAAGGCCCCCTACAAACCCACATGATCTCACAACCATCCTACTAAGACCCCAGTCTTAGTATCTCATTGGGTCATTGTGCTTCAAGTCTAAAGTGAGATGTGCTTTGAATGCAAGATGCATGCTGCCTTTTGAAGAAGACTCAGCAGTAAAAACTGAATATGAAATAGCTCAGTGATTTTCATATCCATCATCAAAATGATAACATATTTGACATATTGTATAATAATATAATATTAAAATCAATACCACTTGTTTCTTTTTACCTTTTTAATGTAATTACTTTGAAATTGAAAATTGTATATGTGGTTTGCCTTGTATTTCTACCAGGCAGCACAGCTTCAGAGAGGAGCCCTGATGGTGTACTAAAGCTATGTGGCAGAGCTGGGGTACAAGTTCAAGCCCTGGGATAGTGCTCTATGTCTCCATGGCAACATGTAGAGTGACACAAAGGCTTCCACATTTATAGAAAAGTATTTAAGTCCTCCTTTCATTTTTTTCCAAAATTACCCATGGAAATGGTTGACAACTGTTGACCTTCATCCTCTGCCCCTTCCCCACCTCTCAGGAAAAGGCCACCAGAACTCATATAAAACAAATTTTTATTGAATTTATTGGGGTAACATTTAATAAAATTATATAGGTTTCATGTATGCAATTCTATAATACATTATCTTATATTGTATTGTGTGTTCACTACCCCAAGTCAAGTCCCCTTCCAAAAATTCTTTTATTCCTAAGGCTGAATGATATTCCACTGTGTGTACACCACACTTTATTTATTCATTTATCTGTCGATAAACACTTGGATTGCTTCCTGCTTCTGGCTATCGTGAATAATGCTGATATGAACATGGGAAAAGGCAGGAAATAAATTCTCCTTTTATTGGAGACAGACTGGTCTCCCAAAAATGGTACCAGAGGAATCTACAAATAAGCCTTTTCCCTTGGTATTGGTGCCATATATTTACCTTCCCCAGTTTGCCACCTTTGAAAGCCTAAAACTTCTCTTGTCCTGTCATTTCTCTGACAATATGTTTTTTGTTGATCATGCTATGTAAGCTACAGTTCTAAGCCACCACTTTGCATTCCTTTTTTATGTTTTCTTCCACGTGATGGTTGCTGCATGAGTTAATAAACTATTTTTCTCTTTTCTTTCTGTATTTGATAAAGTTCTTTTTTTAAATTTTATTTTAATTGTCGTTCAAGTACAGTTTTCTGTCTTTCACTCCCATCCCAGCCCACCCACCTGATTTTTCTCTTTTTAATCTCTTTGTTAAAGAGTCCTACCTGAAAACCCAGGACGGTTAGAGGTGGTTTTGACTTCCCTGCAAGGCAAAGCAAGGAGCTCACATTCCTTCCATCTAAGCCACAGCCTTAGTGACCTGGCCCCATTCCAAGTTTCTTAGTTTCCTTCCATTTCTTCCTCACCTATTCTGGAATTTGACTATTTGATGTGCCCCTCATCTCCCAGCCCACCTTGGGAACCTGCACTCCCACACCTTGACTCTTCAATCTGACCCAAACTATTCCTATGGCAGGAAAAGGCCCTCAATCAAGTGCAAATCAATTCTATCACCTTCATCCTTGAATTCTCTTTAGTCAGTCCCCGCCCCTGGCTGCCATCACCCTTAGATCTAAGTAGATGGATGACAATCATGTCACAAGAAAAAAATTTGGAAACCTGGATTTTAATCACTACCATTTCCCAGCCAGCTGCAGGACTCTAGGCCAATCAATTCATAGCTGTGAAATTTATTTCTCTCATTTAGAAAAGAAAATGAGTTATATTTTTGAAAATATTACATAAATGACATTCTGTACCCATACGTAAATAATATCCTAATTGTTTAAAATGTCCATCTCTTATATCTCACATAGTGTGTTATGCATATACATAAAATACATACTTCTAATTATTATAAAGTATCAAACATGTAAAAGAATAATAAGACTTCATTCTGGGTGATAAGATTGCTGAGTTTTACTATGTCTTCACTTCTTTGGAATCAAACCACTTTTTTCTTTTCTTTAGCCACATTACAACTGCCAGTTATTAGTTTGTTGCCTTTGGACTCTAAAGTCACCTCATTGCCCACTGTGAGCAATGGATCTGGCCCTTTGTTTTTCCTTTGGCTGCTGGCATAATGGCAGTAATATTTGTCAGTACAGGGAGCTGGAGAGACATTGAAAGAGGAGGGGTTTTTCTTTCTCGTTCCAGTGCTTGCTTGCCAGGCCCTTGGAGTGCTGACACATTTTCAGCGCTTACCTCTTCCAGAAAACACAGCTCCTGCAGCTTTCAACCCCTGCCACATTCTCCAATGTCCAGCTCATTTGGCACAGTAGCTTCTCCAGCACCTGGTTCCCACACTGCACCCCACCCAGAGGCACCTTGTGGCCCACAGTTTCCTCCAGTATCATCCTTCAATGGTTTTGTAGCAAAGTCCCTCTGGTAGATAATTCTCATAAAGAGCCTCCCCTAATACCTAGACAGGGAATTTATGGCAAACTCCAAAAGGAAGAATTTTGGCAAGTTTCACCAGCATGGCACACCAGTGACTTCCCTGCCATTCAGTAGACCTCGGCCTGGGGGGACCTTGGGGAGCTTTACCTGAGCACTCCATCTCCACCCTAGGGTAATGACTGTTCCTTATATCTGCTATTATTGTATTCTTTCAAGTTTTCTCTATTTCCTAGCCAATCTCTGATTACTCTTATCCCCCATTATAGTTAATAATTCTTTATAGTAAACTTTTTCTATTCAAATTACTGTATAGTTTCCATCTCCTGAATACACGCTTAGTGACACATGGCTATTGCAACTATAAATATCAGGGACCTTTCCAAGGGAGCACAAAACCAATATACATTTTGCTGTCATCACTATTAGGACATCAACCAAGTTCTTTTTTTGGTAGGGTGATCAGGGCAAGGATTCTCTTCAAACATATTACTTAGAATGGCTAGTTGATTGGGAATAAATTTTATGGCTGAAAGAAGTTTTCTTTCTGTTCTCTCTCCTTCTACTAGTGATGAAGCTGAGGAAATTTGGGGCAAAGAAAAGCAAAAATTAAGATGCCATGCAAAGTATTAGCATCAGGAGACCAAGCTTTCCTCTCAAATCTCAGAATATTGGGAGATCCACTGCCTGGCACAGGAAAAACACAATGTTTTACAAAGTCCTTCCAAGTATTTCCATTTTTCCTCCAAGAAGGTGAGCATTTAGTGTATAAATTTTTAATATTTTGTTCTGACATGAACCAAGAGCAATTAATTAACTCAAAGATAATATTACAATTAAAACTTGCATCAATATAACATACTATGTGATAGAGGATGTATTGTTCATTAAATCTCATTAGAAAGATTGGTGTTGCATGTAGAAAAAACATAAACAATGATAAGTGAATAATTGGTTACAAACAATATGAAAAAATAAAATAGTAATTCATAAATTAATAAGTTCTTTCCATAAAAATGACAGAAATTTTAACAGTTGTGAATCAGTTAAGTATTTGTTGATTATTTGAGATTAGTATTTCAAGAATCACTGCAAATTTTCCAAAATCATGACAGAGTAATAGATGGACATAGGAGAGAGAGAGAGAGAGAGAGAGAGGGAGAGAGAAAGAAAATGTGTGAGAGACAGAGACTAAGATTCAAAGTTGATTGAGAGATAACCAAAAACATTCTTTCCAAGCATATCTTCACCAAGGGTGTATGTAGGAATTTCAAGGCCATGCTTCCTGAAGTTGAGTAAAATGAATTCAGCTCCACCCTTTTTTCCTCTCTTTCCCCTTCCCACCCCCAATCCCTTTCCCTCTCCTCCTCTTCTTCACCCCTCCCCCCACTTCTCTCCCTTTCTTTTCAAGGGATGGAGTGTGGTAATGGGGTCCAGTGGATTTTGTGGTGCTTCTAGCTCCTCCTTTTTTAGCTCCCTGAAATTGGAAGATTTAGAAAAAGTCTCCAAACCTTATTCTTATGTGAACAACAATAATAATTATTTTTGCAGCCTCATTGGGTTAACATGTAACATGCTCCCTGTAGGTATAGCACATCTTAACTGCTCACGAACATTAGCTACCTTATTTTCTTCAAAGGTTCAGGGACTAATGCATCAATGCCCACACTTAATCCTTGAAACTTCTCCTGATCCAGAGCCCACAGAGAAGAAAGCAGCCTGTCCAAACAAGGAATTATTATTTTTTAATTTTTTAAACACATTTAAAAGATGTTATTTTGTTGTATTTTCTATTGTTGTTCAAGTACAGTTGTCTCCATTTTCACCCCACCAAGCCCCACCCCCCCATACCCACCTTCCACCCTCAAATCTACCCACTTTGACTTCATCCATGTGTTCTTTATACACATATGTTCTTGATGCCCCTCCCTATTATCCCTCTCCCCACTCCTCTTTAGTTACTGTCAGTTTGTTCTTTATTTCAATGTTTCTTGTTGCATTTTGCTTGCTTGTTTTATTGAAATGAGTAGATCAAAAAACTGTGGTACATTTACACAATGGAATGCTATGCAGCAGAAAGAAAGAAGGAGTGCCTACCCTTCTTGACAGCAGCTGGAAAGCATTATGTTAAGTGAAACAAGCCAGGTGGTGAAAAAGAAATACTGTATGATCTCACCTATAAGTGGAACCTAATGAACCAAATAAGGGATTATTGATGATATCCTGTGGCCTCCCAGTGCTTCTAGCCATACCAATTCTGGACTAAAGAGAGAATCCCTTCTTCCCTTAACTCATTAAAAATGACCACATGGCACAAGGCATAAGCTAGGGCTGTTTAAGGAAAAACACAGTACTAGGTGGAGATATTTTGTAGCACAAAGAACTACAAATGAGATTTGGGATTAAAAGATTTACAAGATTTAAGAGTAAAATCCATGCTCCCGCAGTTATTATGCTTCATGTTGAATCCTTAAATATGTTATTATTTAACTTCTCTGAATGTAGCCATTTTCATGTGTAATTCTCACATCACTGCTGGTTGTGCTTGTAATGACTTAAAAATGATGAATATTTATCAAGGCCTTAAGAACTTATTATGGACAGGCAGCAGCATGATGATCATTGGAGCAGCCCTCTGAGTTACATTATAGTCATATGCCCAATTGAAGTGGATATTTGCCAATTGCCATGGCCCCCAGCTGGTGATAAGCAGTTTAAGAGTCCCACTACAGATAGTTTTTCTTGATCCCCACTCTAAGTTTCTACATACAAATGTAACAAGAGCAACTGAAGTCTTTTATGGTTGGAGCCTTGGTCATTGGCCCTGTTCTGAGGATGGCACATCATAAACAATCATAGTTTATTGCTGTATTACTTGATGGATGCTAAGAGTGGTGAGAAGCCACTGATTCAATTTCAGTATTGAGAAAATATTGAGTAGTTGTGGTGGGGCGCTGAAAGATTAACAATCAGTTGTATTTTATTTTATTTTATTTTATTTTAAGATTTTATTTATTTATTTTCACAGAGAGGGGAAGGGAAGAAGAAAGAGAGGGAGAAAAACATCAATGTATGGTTGCCTCTCGAGAGCCCTCTGCTGGGGACCTGGCCTGCAACCCAGGCATATGTCCTGACTAGGAATTGAACCTGCAACCTTTTGGTTGGCAGGCTGGCGTTCAATCCACTGAGCCACACCAGCCTGGGTACATTATTTATTTTTTATATTCTTTTATTTATGTTCTTTTTTCCATTTCTTTTACATAGCTAATGGCACTCTTTATGCTGTTTTGCATCTTGCCTTTATAACCTAATACTTTTTTAAATCCTTCCATTACTTAAAAAGTTTCTTCATTCATTTTTTTAAAGATTTTATTCATTTATTTTTAAAGAGAGGGGAAAGGAGGAAGAGAAACATTGATGGGTTGCCTGTTGTACATGCCCTGACTGGGGAGCAAACCAACAAAGCAGTCATGTGCCTTGATTGGGAATCTAACCAGCAAACTTTTTGTTTATGGGAGGTTGCTTTAACCAATTGAGCCACATGGGTCAGGGCTTAACATTTTATTTGATGATGAATGTTTGTGGTGTTTCCAATAGTTTGCTATTCAAACAACGCTTCATTTAATAATTTTGCACGTCGTTTCACATGTTGCTATATATCTGTTGGGGGAATTTTTATGAGACTAAGAGGGTTTACACTCCCACCAGCAATGTATGAAAGCTTGTTTTCTCCTAGCCTGGCCAATAGGCTATTAGATCCGGAATCTCTGGCCATCTGATAGCTGAGAAATTGTGCATTTATTGTGTGTGAGAGATTGAGAATCTTTTTAGAAGTTTAACAGCTACTTTTTTGTCAATATCTTTTGAATGGTATGAATTTATTAAAATCACTCAATTTGCACCCTGGCCAATGAGCTCAGCTGGAGGGTGGTCTCCTTAAATGCAAAGGTCTCGCTGAGATTCCCTCAACAGATGAATGTTTTTCTCTCTCCCCCACCCCTCTGAATCAATAAGCATGTCCTCTGATGAGTATAAAAAAATTAAATTTTATTTTAAAAAGTCATTCAAGCTGCAAATTCCTCCAAATGTTTCCTCATGAGAAGCCATCAGATAGACTTTCTTTCTTACAGATTTTTTTTTTTTTTTTTTTACAGAATGGGAAGAGAGACAGCAAGATCTTTTTTTGTTCCCCTTTATGCATTCAGGGGTTGATTCTTGTAGTGCCCAGACTGGATAGAACCTGAAATCTTAGCTATCACGACAATGCTCTAACCAATTGAGCTACCCAGCCAGAGATGGACATCGACTTTCTGAGTCGGAGTTTGCATTTTTTAAGTTATCTCTAAATGTTGTCAATTGACCTTTCAGAAGGCAGGCCTCAAGAACACTCCCTCCACAGTTCCGCCCCTGGTCATCTCCCTTCATCATCATTGGCTCCCAGGGTCACCACCCTCCTAGCCGCGGGGCCCCGCCTTCCCAGCGTGCCCCAGCACGTTGCCTTACGTGACGCCGGGGCGGGGCGGAGAAGGGGTCGTTGCTGTATCTGCTCCCGGCTGCGGAGGCTGGTTTAGTCCACTCAAGGCTGACTTCCTCCAAATGAAGCACCCTGCGACGTGGTGACGGAGGCCTAGAGGAAGGTACACGCAAGGCCTGCACTTTGTCCCCAGCTGCAGTTGGCTGCGGCCCCCGACGCTTGCAGGCCATCCAGTTGCTAAGCAGCCGCGTCTGGGTGCGGGAAGTGGAGCGGGCGATGGACCAATACTGCATCCTGGGCCGGATCGGAGAGGGTGCACACGGCATTGTCTTCAAGGCCAAGCACGTGGAGGTGAGCCTGACCGCGGGGCTGCGGGGCCCTTCCTTCTTGGATTTAATTCATTTCTTTCTGTGAGTTGTGCCCGGTGTCCGGACCCAGGCTAGGACCTTTGCGTCGGCCTCTCGGCCTCTTTCCTCTTCTTGGTGTGTGCTCAGCACTTTAATCTCTAAGGGTTGGAGTGGGGGCGTCCATGTGTGGCCCCCTGCCCACCGCCAGTGATGCTACAGTGGTCATCCCACGAATGTCCACTAGGGGCATGCAGTGAATACTTCTGAGCTATTTGCCCAGCCCTGCGGCTACTGAGTCCCATGCTGGCCATGATTTCCCTTCAGGATGTAGTGGGGGCACTTTCTATCTCCACTAGGGCCTCAGGCCTCTGCGTCGCACCCGGAGGGTACTTTTCTGGTTCCCTCACTCACCTTTCCCAGCAGAGGATTGGGTGGCAGTGTCTGCGTTCTGTCCTGTTGCCCTGGACAGACTGGAGAGATCGTTGCCCTCAAGAAGGTGGCCCTGCGGCGGCTGGAAGATGGCATTCCCAACCAGGCCTTGCGGGAGATCAAGGCTTTGCAGGAGATCGGGGACAATCAGTATGTAAGTGAGACTGGGGTTCTGAGGAGGCACCTTGGCTTACTCTCCTTCACTCACTCCCACTCTGGGTGCCCACACTCACTTTACTTGCTCATATGCTTTCTAGCCCCTCACTTATTCCCATTCTTGTCTACTTATTCACCCAATTATTTCATTCCTTATTCATTCACTCTCTTGTTCACCCACTTATTTCTTCCTGTACTCATTCATGCACTAACTTATGCCTTTTTGTCAAAACATTTAGTGATTTCTTATGGTAATAATTACCACCTCTTAAGCTCATGTTATGTTCTTATAGATTGGATTACTGCTTTACCTACATTGTGCTTCTGAGTTTTCTCTGCTGCTATGCAAGGGAGGTGTCAGGATTTTCCTCATGTCAGGGATGCAGGCTTGGCACTATCCAACAGATGTTTAGCTTGTCTGTAGAGGCTTTGGCCCAGGTCTGATGGAGGAGTCTGGACGTTTTAACTGGGGTCTCCTGTAGGCCCCACCCTGTGCTGGGCACTGGCAGCATGGAGAAAAACTGGTCCTCATCTAGCTCTTGAGAACTCAAGTGATGTAGGGGAGTTTGACAGAAGAAGCTACAAGACCAGCTGGTATGATGATTTGTGAGGAGACAGAACTGGGAGGGGCTGTGGGCACATAAAAAGGGACACCTTATACCCCAGCCTTATTCTATTCGTGGCTTTCTCTTGTCCATGTCAGGAGTGGAGACTACGCTCAGCTTCCTGAGGAATGACAAAGATGGGTCGACCTTGGGTGGCAATACTCTGATTTTGTTCCTTAATCTCCGGAGATATTCATGATATATTATGTGAAAAAGGCCTGCTATAAAGTTGTTTTTTCATCCTGGTTTTGTATGAAAATATTATATGTATATGTGAACGTGTGTCTATGTCATATCTGTTGTAGTCTGGGGGAATAGACTTTTTAAGGTTGTCTAGGTGGTAGGATTTTTCTTTTGTTGGTTTTTACAAAACAGTTTTGTGTATTATCTGAATGTATGTGTGCATTTCGATCTGTAAAATGATTGTGTATGAGCCTCAAAATCAGAAAAACAATTAAGACCATTCTCGTTTTTTAAGGAAAGTAAAAGGGCTTGCTGACAGCTTGTGTGTGGCAGAGGTGGAGGGCCCATAAGGAGGCTGATGAGGTCCTGCATCCTGTGAATCTGCAGGCTTCTATCTTTAAATCATTCCAGATTTCACCCTGGTCCAGGCCACTGTCCCCTTTCACCAGAACAACTACAGCAGCCTCCCCACTGCTACCTCTGTCCCATAGTCAAAAAATGTAGATGAAGTTGTTCATTCCCAGTGGCTTGTTTCGCACTGACAGCATTGCCAGCTTTTGCTTCCACCCAACTCCAGCCTCTCTTTTCATTCATTCAATACAATTTACGAGTCTCTCCCATGACAGTGACAAACACTGTCTGGGCTGTGGGAGTGCAGAACAGAGCAGATAGCCTTTCCCTAGATGACCCCACATGCACATGACCCTCCCTCCAGCCTCCTTACTGTTTTTGCCCCAGGTTTTGTGTTTGCTGTCCTCCTGCCCAGAGCTACTTTCCAGCTTCCTGCATAACCACCCCCACCCCATCCTTTCTCTTCTGTTCTCATTAGAACCCAGACATACCATGTAGGTTTGTTCAGTCATTTGCTCCTTGGTTCCAAGCTCAGATCTCATGTCACCTCCTCTGTCTTGTCTTCTTCCCGGACAAGGGATAGGGGTCCCAGAGAGAGCCTGAGCCGTATGAGTCTGGGGGCTGACAGAATGCCCTGCTTGCAGGTGGTGCAGCTGAAGGCTGTATTCCCACACGGGGCAGGCTTTGTGCTGGCCTTTGAGTTCATGCTGTCAGATCTGGCTGAAGTGGTACGCCACACCCAGAGGCCGCTTGCCCAGGCACAGGTCAAGAGCTACCTGCAGATGCTGCTTAAAGGTGTCTCCTTCTGCCATGCCAACAACATCGTGCATCGGGTTAGTCCCAGCATGGGCTGGAGTAGGGCCTGAGGACCATCTGGGCTGGGAGTGGGCCAGCCCTTGAAGAAGAGATGGCCAGAAGTAGGGGGTGAAGAAGGCGGGGCCTAAAGTAAACTGCCAGGCATGAGGTCTTACAGGGGATGGGGGTCTGGGCTGAGCCCCTAAGGTTTTTTGGGAACACTGGAAAGCTGACGCCTCCTTTGGTGCTCTCAGGACCTGAAACCAGCTAACCTGCTCATCAGCTCCTCAGGCCAGCTAAAGATAGCGGATTTCGGCTTGGCCCGGGTCTTCTCCCCTGATGGCAGCCGCCTCTACACACACCAGGTGGCCACCAGGTAGGGAGGTCCACTTCCCAGGCAGTACCTAGCAATGGACAGGCCCCAACCCTCCCGCTGTGGAAAAGATAATTCTGGACCTTTCCAGACATTGCTCATGAGGCTGATATGGGGGCAGGGTGACCTTTTGGGGCAGCCTCCTGTCAGATTGGTTACTTAGCTGTGAACACCCACCTTACTTTCACAGGTGGTATCGAGCCCCCGAGCTCCTGTATGGTGCACGCCAGTATGACCAGGGGGTCGACCTGTGGTGAGACTCCCGTGGGCTGGGCATGGGGAGAATGTGGGTCATGGAGCCACCTTTTCCTCCTGGGCATTGGGATCTCTAAGCTGTTTAGGGATGTTTTTCTGCCTTGAGCTCTAGGTTGCCTTGGGCATCTTCCCCAGTTAGGGTATTTCTGAGGAGTTTGGGATCAGTGTTCTCCAGGACATTTTTGAACTGGGCTGGGGTTGGGTGTGATCAGAGTGGTTGTCGCAGTGGGAAGCTTCTGAGTTGCAGTGGGGGAGGTAGTCTGAGGTGTGGAGCATCTAGCTACTGTGCAGGGGATTATAACCCAGGAGGCAACGTCCCTGAGTTATCCAGACGCCTGGGTCCTTGAATATGAGGGTTCTGAGCCTTTATTTGGGGTAGGATGGTTTGAACATACCTAGGAATTTGAGATTTGGGGGCTGTTTTAGAGGTCTGCCTCAGAATGTGAGGAGGTAGCTATGTGTCCCAGAGTGTGAGGTTCTGAGAAGTCTCAGAACTGTTGAGTGGTTGTCGTGTGTTCCAGAGCTGAGACCTGAAATATGCTAGGAAAAGAGGATATGCTTTGTTCTAGGCTTGAGGTCTTTGATTGTTTGGAGTGGGGGAGGGGTCTGTATTTCTGGCTGTGAACCCTTTAGGGCCCAGGGGTATCCAACCTTTTGGCACCTGTGGTCTACACTGGAAGAAGAGTTGTGTTGGGCCACACCTTAAATACATTGTAACACATAATCACAAAAATATTTCATAATGTTTTAAGTGAATTTACGATTTTGTGTTGGGCCACATTTATAGCCACCCTAGGACACAGGCAGTCCATGGGTCTCAGGTTGGACTCCCCTGCGAGGCTACTTTGTTGGGTGCATTGACCCCTGCACCCAACAAAGGGGTAGGCACTGGTGTGAGGAGGTCTGTCCATGGTGGGAAGTGATGGAGCTGGTATGAATAGACCTGTGTTTATGATGTGAGGCAATGGAATTGGTGTGGGGAAATCTGTGTCCTTTGTGTGAGGTGATGGAGCTGCTGCGGGGAGATCTGTGTCTGTGGTGTCAGTCTGTGAGCTGTTTGCATTCTCTGTCTGCAGGGCTGTGGGCTGCATCCTGGGGGAGCTGTTGAATGGGTCCCCACTTTTCCCAGGGGAGAATGACATCGAACAGCTCTGCTGTGTACTTCGCATCTTGGGCACCCCTAGTCCCCAAGTCTGGCCGGTTTGCAGGGGCCCTCAATGGAGAGGGTTGGGGGGAGGTGTCTTCTTTTTTCCCTAAAAGTTGGTGACTCCCCTCTCCTGTACTTTATTGTGGCCCCATGCCCCGCTGAAATCCCAGACCACTGTCCTAGCCCAGTTTCGGGGCTCCTCCCTCTGCTGTGCTGAAGGCAGGAGGGCCAGGGCCTGTCCACTGGCCCTTCCTGCCTGCCCCTAGCACGCTGCAGTTCTCACCAAGCTTGGGGTGGAGCAGGTGTCTAAGAGGGTGGGAGCATGAAGGACTGACAGACTCACACTGAGTGAGTGTGTGAAGACATGAGTGATAGGGTGAGAGCAGGGCACATGCATGGGGCAGTAGGCAGTATTCCTGAGCAGGTGGGTGACAGGGAATGAGGACTGATGACGGGGGAGCTGGCCTGCAGTGCTGGCCCTGAGGTACCCTTTTCTCCTCAGGAGATCACAGAGCTGCCCGACTACAATAAGATCTCTTTCAAGGAGCAGGCACCTGTGCCCTTGGGGGAGGTGCTGCCAGATGCCTCTCCTCAGGCCTTGGACCTTCTGGGGCAGTTTCTCCTCTATCCTCCATACCAGCGCATTGCAGCCTCCCAGGTAGGATGGCCCCCATTGTCCTGATTCTCTTCGCTCATGCTCATTTGACTCAGGAGGTCAAGGTCCCTTAGAACATGTGATGGGGGTTTCTGAGCCACTGTGCTTCTCCTGAGCAGACTCCAGAGAGGCCATGGGTTGGAAGGGTGGCCCATTAGAAGGGCATGCCCACCTCACAGAAGTGCATATCCCCAGTTACTGGTGACTTGCTCCTTCATCCCTTCATTCCTCCAGCAAATATTTACTCAGCATCAGCATATGCCAGCCACTGTCCTGGGCCCTGGCCCAGAGTAGAAAAGCAGTCATGGCCCTGTCCCTTTGGGGGCTCTACCCTAAGGTGAGACAGGACATCCAGGCTGTGGGAGTGGGAAGCTTCCTGGAGAAGGACTGGTTTAGGCACAGGTGTTTCCCCAAGAGATGACGAACAGAGGCCTGGGGAAGAGGACCTAGGAGAATGGGCTGTGGCAAGGATGCATGGAAAGTAGAGAGGACCATGGGTTGATTGTTTCAAGGTCTATGTTAGGGGCACCACTCTCCCCCACCTTTGGCACTAGCAGCACATGTTAATGCACCTGTTAAGCACCCATGTCCTCAGTGCCCCCAAAGTATACAGAGAGCTTACCACTTCTCAGCCTCCTGCTGCTGACCCCAGTCTAACCCAACACCTCCTCCCCACTCTCATTGCTTCACAGAGTCTGCTTCTCCTGCCCATTCAGTGTCTCCTCCCGCCTGGCAGAGAGCTGTCACCTTTGTGACCCTGCCTGTTCTTGTCCCCATCAGTCACCCTCCTCCATGTTCTAGGGTCAATGCACTTCCGTTCCCTGTGCCTCGCTCTTTCACCTCTCTTGTCTCTGCACAAGTGCCACCTCCCAGGGGGCCTCCTTTCACCACTTCAGGCCTGCTTGCTGCCTTTCCAGCACTAGTCGGCAGATGCACTGACTCTTCTTCATCTTGTTCATTGTCCTTCACCCCCTGCTACATGGAATGTTCTGTGCACTGCTGCACCCCCAGGCTCTCAGCAGTGCTCAGTCAGCACTCAGAGATGTAAGTCCACTGAGTGGATGAGCAGATTGAGGAATGAGCCTCTGCAAGGCAGCAATTGGTCTCCCCCTCAGAGAAGTGAGCTAGCTGAGACTAGGACAGGGGAGTGATTGGTTTCTTTATGCTGTTCCTTGCTTTCTACCCCCAGGCGCTCCTGCACCAGTACTTCTTCACAGCTCCCCTGCCTGCCCATCCTTCCGAGCTGCCAATTCCCCAGCGCCCAGGGGGACTGGCCCCCAAGGCCCATCTGGGGCCTCCCAACGTCCACAACTTTCACATGGACCGCCCCCTTGAGGAGTTGCTGTTGAACCCAGAGCTGATTCGGCCCTTCATCCTGGAGGGCTGAGATGTAGAGCCAGGCCCCACTGGCCTGTGTTCCAGGGCCATGCTCCAGCCTGCCTCCACCTCCCATGGCCACGCTACGACCACACTGAACTCACTCCATAGGTGGTCCTGCCCCTGCCACGCAAAGAGGATGTCCAGCCCCAGCAGAGAAAGAGACCTGTGGCTGTGCTCTCGGCCTCCGTGTGCTGCTGACTTACCCATCAGAAAGAGACAGTGAGCCCTCTACCATGCCCGCCATGATGCTGCTTCTCCAGGCTCTGCCTTTGTGATCAGGGATGGTCCTGGGAGAGCCATCTGCAGGAACACAGAGTAAGATGTCCTCAATTCCAAAACCCAAGTGGGAAGGGAGGCTTGGTTTGCTTTTGTTCTCAAAGATATTAAACACCAGTTCAGTTTTCAGATTTATGATTACAAAAAACAAACAAACAAACAAACAAACAAACAAAAAACCCATATAGTTCTGCCTGGGTTCTGCTCCTCTTCCATTCCTTTCAAGGGGAGTGGCTGAGGTGGCATTATCTTCTGTCCTTGCTTCTCTGTGGCCACTGGGAAAGTGTCCCCATTCATGGCTACTCTAGTTGTATGGGCTTCCTAGGGGCTTTCTATGAGGGAGCTCCCACATGGAGGTGAGGTGGCAGAAGTCAAGGCCAGGGATGGCTCAAGTTGTGAACCAAATACCTTAATCTGGTTTACAAACATCTTCACCATTTGGAGAAGGGTGAGTTAGGACAAGATGTGCCATCTTCTTACTAAGAGACATCGAATAAATAAAGCGACAGACATTCCTGAAATTCATTTGTTAATTCAGTAAATACAATACAATTCCACCTGGCCCTGTTTTTCTTATTTAATAATTTGATAGGACAATTGTAAACTACATGGAAATGAAAGGGTTGAGAGGAGGAGGCAGAAACAGAAGAGAAGAAAAATGATGAAAGGACTTTCAGATACTAAGACTTGTCATAGGGCTGTAGTAATGAGACAGTGGTGTTGGTTCAGGGATAGATAAAGACAGACTAGAGGAATTCTTAGTAATCTTTTATTCTTAAAATAGTTATTCTTTGCTCCATGTGAATAAACTTCTGTAAGCATTGAGGACAGAGGTGGCTAACGCTGCCATAGTCATTGCTTTTAGAAGGAATACAAAGCAAAATATACACCAGTTCCTTTCAGGGAAAAGTGTGACAGTCTCATATGGTTTTTTTTTTTTTTTCTGTGTGTGTGTGTGTGTGTGTGTGTGTTTATTTTTATAGAGAAGGGAAGGGATGGAGAGAGAAAGAAACATCAATGTGTGGTTGCCTCTTGGGAGCCCCCAGCTGGTACCAGGCCCACAACCCAGGCATGTGCCCTGAGTGGGAATCAGACTGCTGACCCTTTGGTTCTCAGGCCAGCACTTAATCCACTGAGCCACACCAGCCAGGGCTATCTCATAGGTCTTTAAAGATATTTTTGGGAACTGGCCTCTGCCTGCTCTCTAGCCATAGTGGACTCTAAGCTCAGTTTCTGGTAGCTCTCACCTGCACATAAATGGGAGCTTGTACCCATACCCTTGATCATTGACCCTGACCCTCAAACTCATACCCACTTGACCTAGAATCTAACCTTGTCTATGAACTTAGCCATCACCTTCACTTTAACACTGACCCTTTAGTTGACATTCATACTTTGATGTTCATAATGACCGTAACCCTTACGCTGACCGTTAACATACTGTCATACTTATCCTGACCTTTACTTACCCTTGATAATGACAATTTGTCACACTGGTCATTTTCAGAATGCTATAATGAATGAAACTTTTACCACCCTCGTTCTGATTCTGACCCTCATCTTAACTCTACCTCTAGACTAAACCCTCACCTTAAGGAGACTCACCCTGACCCTGGATTAGAGCTTGACCTTGAACTGTACCACACATGCAAGTTGAAATTAGTCTGCACTTAACCTTACCACCACCCGATCCTGACACTGACCTTGATCTGGACCTCAATTCTTAAAATAGGCCACCCTGACCTTGATTCTCATCCTAACACTGATGATGCAGAACCTAGCTAGACTCACTTGGCTGTTGCCATTGACTCACCCTAATCCCCTTATGACCTTGAACCTGGATCCTGAAGTCAAGCCTAAACTGTTATTGACCATCATTATGGTGACCCTAATTCTGAGCCTGGTCCTTACTCATTGCCCACATCTTGACCCATCCTTGCCCTTGAACCTGACTTTGACTATGCCCTCTCTGGTGAATATAATAATACCCACCCCCAAACACATCCATGTTCTATGAATATGTTGCCTTACATAGCAAAAGGGAGTTTGTAGGTGTGATTAAGGGTACAGACCTTGAGATGAAAAGAGTATCCTGGATTATCCCAGTAGGTATATGTATGAGAGAAAGAAGTAGAGGGGGGTGAGGTTTTCTTTTTAAGATTATCTTAGGAAGAGGGGAAAGGGAGGAGAAAGTAAAATTAGTTTGAGAAACATCATTCCATTGCTGCTTATACGCCCCCAACTGGGGACCCAACCCACAATCTGAACATATTCCCTGACCGTGAATTGAACTGACAACCTTTTGCTTTAATAGATACCAGTCAACTGAGCCATACCAGTTAGTGCAAGGTGGGAGGTGTTACCTATTTCCAGCAGCAATAAAAAAGGAACCCTACCTTGATTTACTTGACCTTGAGAATGAACATCATGCACACCCTGAACTGACTTGAACATTACACTGACCCTAATCCTGAACATCAACCACACCCTGACCTTGCCTCTGAATCCTACACAGAATTTGATGTTTATTGTCAACTTGACAATCTTACCTCACCCTGACCTTCTTCCCCTCACTGATTCTCTAATGGATCCTTAACCTGACCTTGATTGACCCACAGTGATCTTGAACTTCATCTTGAACGTAACCCTGGTTCTACAATTTCCCTTACATTGATTTTTACCTTGAACCCGATTCTGGCACCATGACACTAACCTCTCATCCAAACCCTTAACCTGATACAGGATTTTATCCTGAACTAGAATTTCTACCCTCACAATGATTCTGACCCTTATCACTCTGTCCCTGGCCTTTTATCCTGACTATAACTCTCTGGTCTTGAACTTGATCATGATCTGAAATTGGCTAGGGCCAGGACCAAGTCCAGAGTGAGGTTCAGGTTCAGGGCCCAAGGTTAGGGTGAGGGCCAGGTTAGGGGTCATGATGAGGAAGGCACCAGGTTTAGTTAGGGCCAAGTTCTGGGCAAGTGCCACCAGTGTAAAAGGGAGGCTGAGGGTCATTGTGAAGGTGAGGGTCAGGGCCAGGGTTACATTCAGGGTGAGGGTGAATGTCAGGATGAGTGTTAGGTGAAGATAGGAACAAGGGTAGGTATGGAAGACAGATGCTAGCAAGGACTAAGTTGATGATTGGGCCAAGGTTAAGGAAGGTCAGGGTCAGGTTAAGGGCAAATGGCAGGTCCAGGATAAGAATGAAGGCCATGTATAAACCTGGAGAGAGGTCCAAGTCAAAGACCAGGTTTAAAGGGGAAGATAGAGGTCGAGGTGGAGGATTGGGTATATAGGCAAGGGTGAGGCCAAGGGGCGGGGCCAGCACTGGAGCAAGGGCTGTGGAGGTACGCAGGTTCAGGTCCACTGTAACGTCCGCTGTGAAGGTCAGTGCAAAGGCGAAAATCGGGGCGAGTGCGAATGTCAGTAGAAAGGAATGCACGAAGGCCTGGGGGAGTGTCAGGATAAGGCTAAGGGCAAAGGCGACGTCCCAGGGTGAGGGCAGAGGAAAATCCAAGGCCTGGGAGAAGCGGAGCTAGTGGGTTATAGGATGGGGTCGGAGCGTGGCCGACTGGGCGGGGATTGGCTTAACCAGGCGGAAGCACGGCAAACGGGGCGGGTTTTTCCAGCAGGGTGAAAGCGCCGCGAAAGCACGAAAAAGGCGTGGCTGAGCTGAAACTGGGGACGCTGAGTCACCCCTTGTCTTCTTCCTGGAAGCCCACACCCGCTCTGTACCTCCCTGCTCTGTAGCGCGCACCAGCGGGAGGCAGGGCTGGGGACACGGTCAATGAGTACCCAAGGTTTGCCCTCCTATCTGGGATGGGGTTTTCTGCGGGCTTGAATCCGTGACCGGCAGAGGGCGTTTGTGGCCTTCAAGGTGGTGACTTCATTGGCCTCTGGAGGACTAGCTCTGAAAATACCTGGTCCCCTTGGCGTCCAGAGCGCCCGCCAGTCCCTCGCAACAATATGCCCACATCAGCGTTTTCATTCCTGAGATTAGTTTAGGAGTCAGTTTTCTTTCTCCTCTCATTTCTGTTTTTACCTCGATGGGTTGGCCTGGAAAGCCACGCCCCTAGCTCTTCCCTTAGGTGGTGACCTCCTCTTTCTTCGCAGCCGGCAGCACCATCCTGGCTATGCTTAGTTCCTATTGAATACATTAGCCGCATCTGGGCTTCATGGCTTGTTACACATGCACTCAGCTCTTCTTTCGTGAGAGTCAACACAACCATAACTTGTTTGTAGGGCGTATTTGTTTAGTGGCTGCTTTTCCTCGCTACTTATTCCTAAGAACAGGGATTTTGTCTTTTACGTCAGTGTGTCACTAGCACCCGCTGTATGGCTTGACATATAGTGTATTTTCAGAATTTGTTGAGTAAAAGAATATCTTTTAAAATAATTTATCATATTATTATTTTTTAAACATTATTTTTTAAAATATTTGTCCATTTATTTTCAGAGAAAGGGGGCGGGAGGGAGAAAGACAGGGAGGGAAACACTCATGCACGAGAGAAACACTGATCGGCTGCCTCCAACCCCAGGACCAGTCAGCAACCCAGGCATGCACCGAGATCCGAAATCGAACCCGTGAACACAGCTCACGGGCTGGCGCACAACCCACTGAGCACACCAGCCGGAGTTATGTTATTTTTAACAAAAAGATTAACAAACAGATCATTACCTGAGTTCTGTAATTCAAATTTTAAATGTGTCAAGTAAAATACTGAGTTTTCATCTCTATTTTTAACACTAAGGAACATATCTAAGCAACTGCATTGTCCAAGGTCACCCAGCATATTCCCACACTTGGAAGGAACTAGATTCCTGGCCCGGGGATAGCCCAGATGCAGAATTTGAAAGAGATATGCCTTACACCTTTTTATAGGTCCTGGTTCCCTCTTAGGTAAGATAAGTTCAGTAATCCCTGCCTCAGGGTGTATGGTTAAAGGTGAGGATCTAACAGACCCTAAAAGGTGGGTAGGATCTATTTTGCAGGTTATATTACATATTATAATTCTATATGTGGGAAATAAGGTCTCAGTTGTGTTTTGAACTGGGAACTATAGAGATGGGAAATGAATAAATTTTCTTGACTGGTTTGATTTGGCAAAATATAAATAATACATTCCTAACAGTCAAAAAGATTTAAAAAATTTGTTTTATTGATTTTAGAGAGAGGAGGGAGAAGGGGAGAAAGAGAGAAATATCCATTTGTTGTTCCACTTATTTATGTTTCCATTGGTTGATTCTTGTATGTGCCCTGACTGGGGATCAAACCTGCAACCTTGGGACAACACTCCAACCAACTGACCTACCTGGCCAGGGCCCAAAAAGACTTTTTAAGGGCTGAGAAACTTTGACCTCGGTGAGCGAGGTCTATGGAAATTGGAGTCTGGGCTCAGATGATGGTCATTGTGTCTGCCGGGGCCTGGGAAGCCACATTTCTGGGATAGGACCCTCAGTGGAACTAGGGCTCCAGAAATCTCTAGAGTGATTTCCACTGAAGCTGCGTAGGCTCCAAAATCCAGGGTGGTCCAGGTGGAGAGGCCAGGAAGTTCCAGGATCCAGGTGTGGGCCTTCCAGAGGTCACCTGAGCCTCTTCTAAATACTTCTGCAGAGGGCAGTTTGTAAAGCAGGGCCCACATGGTGCCCTCCCCTTGGCAGCTGTTCCATTCCACTATCTTAGTATCTCTAGGACATCCCCTTGGCCAGTGCCTTAATTTACTCCACTGCAGCAGCCTTCTTACAGGGCCTGCTGCTTTGCCCTCATTTCCAGTCCTTCCTTCTCAGCAGCCAGATTGATTTTCCTAAAACACGGTTCGACCCGCTGCTCCTCCATTCACAATTCTCAGTAGCTTCTCACTATTTTTGTCATTATGACCTCTGGGAATTGGTGTAAGCTAGTCTCCAACTCCTTTTCCCAAAATTTTATGTTCTAATTAAGGCAAATTACTCACCCTCTCTCACATTCTTCTGAATCTTTGCACAGGTGGTTCTGTCTCTTCCTGGAATGCTTCAGCCATTTTTTTAGGGTACAATGACCCATCCTTTAGAAATTGATCAGTAATCATTTCTGAGCCGTCTGGCCCCATTGAGTTGGTCATTGTCTCCTTTCTCACTCATCATTTGGTGGTTTTTATTGAATATGTACCAGAGGGAGTTTTCTTGAGTGCAGGCACTGGGTCTGATTTAGCTTAGCTCTCTGTCCCCTCCACAGGGCCTGGCAGGCTAGGTACTAACTGCATGGTGACTAACAAGATATTCTCTTCTCTCCCCCCTTGTTCTAGGTCTGGAATGAGGTTTCAAGGACAAAAGAATTGTGGAGGTGAGTGAGTGAAGGAAGAGCCACGTGTGGTCAGAACAGTGTCCACAAAAGAAGAGATGAGTATACTGGATAAGTTTTTTGAACACCCACTGTGTTTCTGGCTCTGTTGAGTACACAAGAAGGGATAGCCCCTACCAGCAGGAAACTGCTCCCTGATTAGGGGTATAAGACTATTTTTTTAATAGTATAACAAAATATAAGAGATTTCATTAATTGAGTGGGAGATTGATATAAGACAAGGGTACCAAAGTTGAGAAGAAATGTATAGCAAATGAAGATTTCAGTCTTTATCTCAACAAGTTCGGCGAATATACTGTAGATATAACATTCAATTCTGGAAATTGATTTATATATAGGTAACTGGACAAAATTATATCTTGCCAAATATGATTCTCAAAGACATTGTGTCATGCCCTGGCTGATGTGCCTCAGTTGGTTGGAGCATCATCCCATACACCAAAGGGTTGGGGGATCAATTCCTGATCAGGGTACATACATAGATTGCAGGTTCAATCCTTGGTTGAGGTGTGTATAGGAGGCAACCATTCATCGATGTTTCTTTCTCTCTCCCTTCCTCTCTAAAATTTTTTTTAAATAATAAAAAAAGACATTGTATTTTGTCTTTTGTTCTGTATTTTGTTCCCCAGGGAGCTGGGGAGGGCTGGGGCAGAGGGACGGGATGGGAGTAGAAAACAGAAAACTGTATAAGAACAACAATTAAAATAAAATTTAATTAAAAAAAAAAAGACATTGTGTCACTAGGAATAAATGAGTTGACATGTGGATTGGTGTAACTATTTGTAGAAGCCCTTGCAGAGCAATATTCACCTATTGAAATGGATAGAATGCCTGCCCTAAACCCTAGTCTTTGTTCTCATCTTTGTGGATAAATTGGGGTAGGAATTTCCATTTCAGTGACATGAATAAGTATATTTTAGTTAGCAATTCAAAAAAACCCCCACCTCTTCAGCAGCTTATTACCTAATCTCCACATATATGTCCTGTGTTACCATGTTGTGCTTCCAGGTTCCTCAGGTAGACTGTTCAGCTGTCTGCAAGCCAAGTCACAGGCGGATTTTTGATTGATTACTATTTCATAGTGGTTTTTGTCTTTAGCATAGTTACTCCTTGGGATGATGTCTATGTTCTTAGAAAAGCATTAGGTTTATGTTTCTGGGGCTGAGACAATAGCATTCCAGGAGCATTGTCACATTCACGTGTCATTTCTGGTGTGCCTGTCATAGTACCAGACCCAAAAGCTTTCCAGGCCTATAAAAATTCTTACACGGTAATTGAATGTGGTTGACTGGTTATATATTTTCAATCTGTACTTTGTCACATTTTAAAAATATATTTTATTGATTATGCTATTACAGTTGTCCCATTTCCCCCCTTTATTCCCCTCTACCCTATACACCTCCTCCCACCTGCATTCCACCCCTGAACCTTTAGTTCATGTCCATGGCTCATACATATTAAGTTCTTTGGCTTCCACGTTTCCTATACTATTCTTAACCTCGCCCCGTCTATTTTCTACCTGCCGTTTATGCTTCTTATTCCCTGTACCTTTTCCCCATTTCTCCCCCTCCACCTCCCCCACTGATAACCCTCCATGTAATCTCCATTTCTGTGATTCTATTCCTGTTCTAGTTGTTTGCTTAATTTGTTTGTTTTTTTTTTAGGGTTGGTTGTTCATAGTTGTTTGTTGTCATTTTACTGTTCATAGTTTTGGTATTCATCTTTTTCTTAGATAAGTCCCTTTAACATTTTATATAATAAGGGCTGGGTGATGATGAACTCCTTTAATTTGACCTTATTTGGGAACCACTTTATCTGCCCTTCCATTCTAAATGAGAGCTTTGCTGGGTAGAGCAATCTTGGATGTAGGTCTTTGCCTTTCATGACTTGGAATACTTCTTTTGAGCCCCTTCTTTCCTGCAAGATTTCTTTTGAGAAATCAGCTGATAGTCTTATGGGAACTCCTTTGTAGGTAACTGCCTCCTTTTCTCTTGTTGCTTCTAGGATTCTCTCCTTCATTTTAATCTTGCCTAATGTAATTATAATGTGCTTTGGTGTGTTCCTCCTTGAGTCCAACTTCTTCAGGACTCTCTGAGCTTCCTTGACTTCCTGGAAGTCTATTTCCTTTGCCAGATTGGGGAAGTTCTCCTTCATTATTTTTTTAAATAAGTTTTCAATTTCTTGCTCTTCCTCTTCTCCTTCTGGGACCCCTATGATTCAGATGTTGGAACATTTAAAGTTGTCCCAGAGGTTCCTAAGCCTCTCCTCATATTTTTTGAATTCTTGTTTCTTCATTCTGTTCTGGTTGACTGTTTATTTCTTCCTTCTTGTCCAAACCATTGATTTAAGTCCTGGTTTTCTTCCTGTCACTGTTGGTTTCCTGTATATTTTCCTTTATTTCACTTTTCATAGCCTTCATTTTTTCCTCTATTTTGCAACAATACTCAACAAATTCTGTGAGGATCCTGATTACCAGTGTTTTGAATTTGAATGATATGTTGGCTATCTCTTCATCACTTAGTTGTATTTTTTCTGGAGCTTTGATATGTTCTTTCATTTGGGCCATTTATTTATTTATTTATTTATTTTTTGTCTCCACGCACCTGTTACTTAGTAAGGGGCAAAGCCTTAGGTATTCAGTAGGGCGGAGCAAGTCACATTGCTCTGTTGTGGCAATGTATGTGGGGGAGCGGTCTGAGAGGGAACAATGCCACTTGTTCAGCACTCTGCGGGCTTTTAGTCACTCCCGCCACAACCCACAATGAAATTGGGCCCTTCTGGTGCTCATTGCCAGGTGGGTGGGTTTTTGTACATTCTAGGACCCTGTGGGTCTCTCCTATGAACTCTCTTGTGAGGCTGGGAGTTTCTCCCGAAGCCTCAACTCTCATGGGTTTTTTCAGTCAGAGGTTTTAAGGTTTTATTTCCCTGTGCTGGAACCCTGGGTTGCTCCCTCTGTCTCACTCCCATTGTTCCTCCCAGTTTAATCTGCAGTCAAATGTGGGACCACCCACTCCTCCAGCCACCGCCTCACCCACTCTGCCAGCTGCCCATCTCCACCCTTCCTACTGGTGTGGATGAATATTTCTTTTTAATTCTTTGGTGGTTGGACTTCCATAGAATTTGATTTTTCTGTCAGTTCTGGTTGTTTTTTTGTTTGTAAATGTGTTGTTGTCCTTCTTCTGGTTTTGTGAGGAGACACAATGTGTCTACCTATGCCTCCATCTTGGCTGGAAGTCCCCATATATAATTCTTGACCCTGCCAAAACTTAACTACTGATAGCCTGCTGTTGATAGCCTTACAAATAACATAAACAGTTTAATAACAAATATTTTATATCTTATATGTATTACTATATTTTTACAAGTAAGCTAGAGAAAATAAAATATTAAGAAAATCATAAAATATGTGTACAATACTGTATTATTTATTTTGTTTTTACAATTTTTTTAAATTATATTTTATTGATTATGTTATTACACTTGTCCAGAATTTTTCCCCTTTGCTACCTTCTACCCAGCACCCCTCACTCCCTCAGGTTCATGTGTCCACAGCTCATGTTCTTTGGCTATTCCCTTTCCTATAATATACTTTATATCCCCTGGCTATTCTGTAACTACCTCTTTGTGCTGAGTAATCACCTCACCTCTCACTTATTCTCCCTCACCCACCTTCCATCTCCTTATCTTTAACCTTTGGCATTTTAATTTTGATGTGTCTTGGGATGGGCCTCTTTGTATCCATCTTGTTTGGGAAACTCTGTGCTTTCTGGATCTTGCATATTTATTTTCTTCAATGAATTGGGCAACTTTTCTTTCATTGTTTTTTAAAATACATTGCCAATTTCTTGCTCTTTCTCTTCTCATTCTAGCACCCCTATGAAGCAAATGTTGGATTGCTTAAAGTTGTCCCACAGTCTGCTTACATTATCCTTGTTTTTTTAGAATCTCTTTTCTTCTTGTTATTCTGATTGGTTGGTTTTTGCCTCCTTATGTTTGAAATCATTGATTTGATTATCAGCTTCATCTTTTCTACAGCTGTTTTCCGTATATTGTTCTTCATTTCAATTAGTGTATCCTTCATTTCTGACTGGATCTTTCTTATGCACCTAAGTTTCTCACTGAGTTCCCTGAGCATCCTTATAACCAGTGTTTTGAACCCTGCTTCTGATAGATTGCTTATCTCCATTTCATTCAGCTCTTTTCCTAGAGTTTTGGTCTGTCCTTTCCTTTGGGCCATGTTTCTTTGTCTCCTCATTTTGGCAGCCTCCCTGTGTTTGTTTCTATGTATTGGATAGAGCTGTTTTCCCTCTGTGCCTTTGAATGTGGCCTAATGTAATAGGTGTCCTGTAGGATCCAGTGGCACAGTGTCCCCTACCACCCAAGCTGGGTAGTCAAGGTACACCCTTTATGTGGACGGAATATACCCCTCCTCTTGTGGTTGAGCCTTGTTTTCTGTTGGAAGATCAATGGGAAGGATTTACTCAGGCTAGTCAGCTGCAAGGATTGGCTGTGACCACTTGCCACCAACCTCCATCCTCTGAGGAAGATCAGTTGTGCAAGGGCTGGGTGGTGGTACTCCGACTTGGTCTATAGCTGTCCACGGTGTGCACTGGCCCTGGGGTTTCCCAGGCGGTGCTGGCCAAGATTAGCTACCACCTGTGTTTCATTCAGGGCCACCCAGCCTGAGTTATAAAGCCATCTGAGATGGATGCTACTTGTGCTGGGCTTGGAGATTCCTAGATGAAGCCAAGCTTTGAATCTAGGCTGCTAGTTCGGGCACACTGAGGCCAGCTGCTGCTTGTTTTGGATTTAGGATTTAGGATTTAGGATTAGGATTTAGGATTTTGTGAAGCATGAGCCAAGAGCAGCCATTCATATGGAAAAACAGTTTGGATGGGCCTGTGAGTTGGGTGGGGTAGAGTCTCTGAGGACCTCCAAGGTGAGTCAAACAGTGTGAGCCAGGTTGATGGAATGTTAGATATGGTACCAGTCTGGTGGCTCTGTGTGGGGAGGGCCCAGAAAAGGGATAATGGCCCCTGCTCTCATTAATTCCAGGCATCTCAGCCTCCCCCTGCACACCACTGGTGCCCCTCAAGCTGTCTCCCTGGCTCCAGAGCCCAGAGAGAGAGAGTCTGTGTGGGTTCCTTAAGAGGAACTGATTGGGACTCCAGAAGTTTCTTCCACCAATTCAATTTTCTCTAGTTTTTGCAGTCAGAAGTTGTAGGGATTTATCTTCCTGGCACCAGAGCTCCAGGCTGGGGGGTGGGGCCCCTCCCTTCCAAGATAGCCCTCCGGTACTTTATTCACCACACATGGATGTGGGAACAGCTTGTTATACATCTGTGCCCCTTCTACCAGTCTGGATGGGTGTTGTTTCTTTAATCCCGTAGTTGTCAAGCTTTCATTCAACTTGATTTCTGTTAGTTCTGAATGATGGTTGTTCTATATTTTAGTTGTAATTTTGCTGTGGTTGTGCAAAGAGGCGAGCCATGTCAGCTTATGCTGCCATCTTGACTGGGAGTCCTTGGAAGGTCTTTAAATGTATTTTTTGTAGGTTTTTTTTCCTATGTGAGTTAAAAGTATATATAAACCAATAACTGTAAGTTTCTTTTGGGTACATTATGTATAAAGATAAAATTTATTTGACAACAGTATGAATGAGGGGGCAGGAAATAGAGCTATATAAGATTAACATTTTTGAATACTATTGAAATTAGGTAGATATTAACCAAAACTAGGTTGTCATAGTTAAGATTTTAATAGTAATTCCCAAAGCAACCATTATGAACTCAAAAAACTATGGTGTGAGAAATGACAAGGGAATTAATATAGGACACTTACAAATATTTGATATAAAAGAAGATAGTGATAGAGGAAGAGAAAGATAGAAATAAGCAAAATGGCATGTAAATACAATCTTATTAAATAGTTACATTGAATGTATATGGCATTCCAATAAAAAGTAAGAGATAGGCAGAAGGGATTAAAACTTTATATTATCTATAATAGACACAATTTTGATTCAGAAGCTTAGGTTGAAAATAGAAAAATGGAGGTCATAGGAAAACATGGTTTGCTTCCTCACAAAACCATATCAAAATTACACCTAAAATATACAATAGCCATCACTCAGAACCATCAGAAATCAAATTCAATGGAAATATGACAACACAGAATTAAAGAAACCACATCCATCTGTACTGGTAAGAAGGGTGGAGACATGCACAGGCTGCTCTGACATCTATGTATGGTGTATACAAATTTGGGAGGGGTGTATCAGGAGTGAGGAGTCCCAACCCCATACAAGGTGCCATAGCCCAGAGTTCCAGTTCCAGGAAGATAAGTCCCTTTAACTTCTGGCTGCAAAAACCAGCAGGAATTGAGTTGGTGGAAGAAACTTCTATAGTCCCAAGCATTTCCTCTTAATGAACCCATCATGGATGTACTCAGACTCAGTCCTTCTGAGGTCCAGCAACAGTGTAACAGCTTGAAAGACACCAGTGAATACAGGGAAAAACTGAAGTCTGGCATTAAGGCCAGAGCTGGGAGACAGCTTTCTCCCAGACAGAAAGCCTGGCTGAGGCCATTGTCCCTTTTCTGAGCCCTCCCCACACAGAGCCACAGAGCCACAACATGGCTAACACTGTTTGTCTTGCCCTGGAGATACCCAGAGACTCCATCTCACCCAACATATGGGTCCACCCAAACTGCTTTTCTATATGAATGGCTGGTCTTGGCTCATGCTTCACACCTTCCCAAATCCCTTCAAACAAGCAACAGCCAGCCTTAGGGAGCACTTAGCCCCTGTACCTATTGCTAAATGGCTCCAGGCCTGGCACTAGCAACAACCAGCCTAGATTCAGAGCTTGGCTTCACCTGGGAATCTGTGAGCCCAACACAGGTAGCAGCCATCTCAGATTGCTTTATAGCTCAGATAGGATGGCCCTGGGCAGAACACACATGGGGGCTGAACTTGGCCCGCACTACCTAGGAAATGCCTGAGCCTGTGCACCCATTGGACAGCTACAGACCATGTTGGAGCACCACTACCCTCCTGCACAGCTGATCTTCCCCAGAAGGTCGAGGTTGGTGGCAAGTGGTCACAGCCAGTCCTTAACTAGGCCAAGCTGATTGGCCTAGTAAATCCCTCCCATTGACCTGCCAACAGCAATCAATACTCAATTACAAGAGGAGGGAGTACTCAGCCCACATGAAGGGTGCACCTCAAGTACCCAGCTTGGGTGATAGGGGAGTCTGTGCCACTACAGGACACCTACTACATTAGGCCACATAACCAAGACATGGAGTCATAGCAGCTCTACCTAATACATAGAAACAAACACAGGGGCAATGCCAAAATGAGAAGACAAAGAAACATGGCCCAAATGAAAGAAAACTTCAGGAAAAGAACTAAACAAAAAAGAAATAAGCAATCTATCAAATGCAGAGCTCAAAACACTGATTATAAGGATGCTCAAGGAACTTAGGGAGGACCTCAACAGCATAAAAATGGTCCTGTTATAAATGAAGGATACAGTAATTAAAATAAGGTGCAGTTTACAAGGAAACATCAGTAAAGTGGATGAAGCCAAGAATCAAATAAATGATTTTGAACACAAGGAAGTAACAATAAATCAGGACAACAGGAAGAAAAAGTGTAAAAAAAAATGAGGGTAGTATAAGTAGCCTCTGGGACAACTACAAGTGTTCCATCATTTACATCATAAGGGTGCCAGAAGAAGAGAAAGAGCAAGAAATTGGAAATGCATTTTAAAAAATAATGGAAGAAAACTTTCTTAATTTGGTGAAGGAAATAGATATGCAAGTCCAGGAAGCACAGAGATTCCCCATCAAGATAGATGCAAAGAGGCCCACCCCAGGATACATCATAATTAAAATGCCAAAATTTAAAGATAAAGAGAGAATCTTAAAAGCAGTAAAAGAAAAGCAATTAGTTACCTACAGGAGATTCCATAAGACTGTCCACTGATTTCTCAAAAGACACTTCGCAGTCTAGCTCTGGCTGGTGTAGCTCAGTGGATTGAGCTCAGGCCTGTGAAACAAAGGATCTCGGTTTGATTCCCAGTCAGGGCACATGCCTGGGTTGCAGGCCAGTTCCCAGCAGGGGATGCACGAGAGGCAACCATACATTGGTATTTCTCTCCCTCTCTCCCTCTCTCCTTCTCTTCCCCTCTAAAGATAAATAGATAGATAAAATCCTTAAGGATTTAAAAAATCCTTAAAAAGAAAAAAGAAAGAAACTTTGTAGTCTAGAAAGGATTGGCAAGAAATATTTAAAGTCATGAAAAGTAGGGATGTGCAGCCAAGATTGCTCTACCCAGCAAAGATACTTAGAATCTAAGGTCAGATAAAGAGCTTCCCAGCCAAGAAAAAACTAAAGTAGTTCACCTTTGCCAAACCATTATTTTGTGGAATTAAAGGGACTTACTTAAAAAAAAGAAGATCAAAACTATGAACAATAAAATGGCAACAGATACATAACTCTCAACAATTGAATCTAAAAAACAAACTAAGCTAACAAGAGAAACAGACACAGAGTCATGGATATGGAGAGCATTTTGATGTTTGCCAGATGGGTTGTTGGGGACTTTGTGAAGAGGTGAGGGGATTGATAAATACAGATGGGGAGTTATAGAATAACTATGGGAATGTAAATACAGTGTAGGAAATGGAGTAGCTACAGAGCCTAAATTCATGATCCATGAACATGAACAACAGTTTTGGGATTGCCTACAAGAGTGTTTGGTGGAAAGGAGTAATGGGGGAAAATTACAACAACTCTAATAGTAGAATCAATAAAATATAATTTAAAAAAAAAATAAAAGAATGGAAACATATGCCATGCAAACAGAAACTAAAAGAAAGCTGGAATGGCTAAGCTTATATCAGACAAAATAGACTTTGGAGACAAAGAAAGGTGTATTGTAATAAACAGGTTAATCAATCAAGATCTAAAATTTATAAACATATATACACCTAATAACAGAGCAACACAATAAATGAATGGCTGACAGAATTGAAAAGAAAAACAGATAGTTCAACAGTAAGAGTTGGATAAATAAAAAATGCTGGCCCTTGAATTCCAGTAATGGGTGCATAACCTTGGGTAAGATGTTTACCTCTCTCTGCCTCTCTGTCCTCTTGTGTAGAATGGAGATCAGGACCTACTTTTACAGAGTTGTTAGGCAGATTGACTGAATACATAAAAAAGCACTCATATCTGATGTGGTGAGCACTCATTGTATCATCTCATCCTTTCCCCCATTTAACAATAGGGGAAGTTGAGGCATATGTAGTCAAAGTGAGGTGGGCAAAGTAATGGATAGTGAAGCCAGGAATGAAAGTTAGGCCTATTGCTACTACAGTACCTTCTAATGACTGTTATGTTCTGTCTTTTGGTTGTTTTTCAGGGAGGTTTGTCTAAGATGCTTGTCCTCCTACAAAGACTCCCAGATGACCCTGGGCACACAAACGTGGAAACAGTACTGCCTCTGCCCATCCGATCTGGCGTTCTAAATGGATCTGGGTGGCCAGAATGGGCTTTGTTTGTAAAACCATCGCTGGGCACAAAAGTATGGAGTGGGGAGTGTGACCACTTCATGCTTTCCCACCACTTGCTCTCCCTGGTTCAGTCTCATGGGATTTTTTGTTTCAGCCAGTGAGTTGGGAAACTGCCACTTGGCACATACATACCATACTGCCTTCTACATGTCTGCTAAGTCATTTGATTGTCAGCATCTGTGAGGGAAGGATCATTACATCTATTTCATAGTTACAGGGCTGGTAGGTTGTTGGCAGTCTTGAGCATGATACCCAAGTTTTAAGTCTAAAGCCCTAGGTCTTTCTGTCCACTGCTATCCTCAAGTCAGCATTTGTTGTGCTACTGAGAGAGAGAGGAGTGATTATCTTACCTGCCCTTCACCACGTTGAGTGGTTCACATTCCAAGTATCTGGGTGTCCATTCAAGGCAAGTCTGTTCTCTTTCAGAAGAGATAGATAAACTGGCCTACATCTCAACCAGTAAGTATGGCTTTGATGGGCATGGGAAGTCTGTGGTATGCACTGTGTCCTCAGATGGCACAGTTCATGCGTGGGACCTGTATGAGGTGAGCAGCTGAGAGGGGGCCAGGATGAATATTGAGTGTCCTCTGTCTTACTTAACCATCACAAGCAACTTCTGAGGTGAGGAGCAGCAGGAGTCCCATTGTACAGATGAGAAATCTGAGGTGCAGGAGGCTCAATTACCATACCAGGTCATGCTTGAAACCAACTCTGAGCACTCACAAATGACATGCTCCTGATTTCCTGCAGCACAGTGCTTTTTGCACTAGGGTGGGCAGTTGCTGTGCTCAGATCTATGATTTCTACATTGGAGTTGATGCTGGTCCCCCTGGATAGTTGTGCCCAGAGAATTGCAGCTTTTAGTCACCCTCACGTGCAAACTTAGTGTTAAAACCTTGATAACTTGATTAGTATTTCACATGTTGGCATTCAGAGTTTAAAAGCTTTCCTATCCATTTTTTCATTTGATTCTTTTTTAATTTATCCTTTACTGTATTTTTTCCATTACCATTTAGTTCCCTTATACCCCATCCTCCCCTCCACCATAGTCAACACGCTGTTGTCCATGTGCATGAGTCCTTTTTCCTTTTTGTTCAATTCCTCCATTCTTAACCTCCCTCTCAGAGCTGTCATCCTGTTCTCCATCTATGAGTCTGTCCCCATTTTCCATGTTAGTTCAGTTTGCTCATTAGATTCCACAGATGACTGAAATCATATGGTATTTGTCCTTCTTTGACTTATTTCGCTTACCACAATATTTTCTAGGTCCATCCATACTGTCACAAAGGATAACATTTTCTTCTTTCTTATGGCCAAGTAGAATTCCATTGTGTAAATATCCCCTGGTTGTTTAATCCACTCATCTACTGATGGACACAGGGGCTGCTTCCATATCTTGGTAATTGTAAATAATGCTGCAATGAACATAGGGGTGCTTATATTCCAAATTACTATTTTAGGACCCTGGCTTATGTGGCTCAGTGGGTTGAGCATTGCCCTGAAAACAAAATCAAATTAGTGTTTTAGGTTCCTTCAGATGTATTCCCAGAAGTGGGATAGCTGGGTCAAAAGGCAGATCCATTTTTAATTTTTAGAATTATCTCCAAACTGCTTTCCACAGTGGCTGCACCACTCTGCATTCCCACCAGCAGTGCAAAATGGTTCCCCTTTCTCCACATCCTCACTAGCACTTTTTTGTTAATTTATTGATGATAGCCATTCTGACATGTGTGAGATGGTATCTCATTGTGGTTTTAATTTGCATTTCTTTGATGATTAGTAATGTTGAACATCTTTTAATATGTCTATTGGCCATCTGTATGTCCTCTTTGGAGAAGTTTATTCATGTCCTTTGCCCATTTTTTAACCAGGTCATTTGTTTTTTTGGTGTTGAGTTTTGTAAGTACTTTATAAATTTTGGATATTAACCCCTTATCAGATGTATTGGTGAATATGTTCTCCCATTCTGTGGGTTGTCTTTTTATTTTGTTGACAATTTCCTTTGCAGTGCAAAACTTTTTATTTTAATGTATTCCTATTTATTTATTTATTTATTTATTTATTTATTTATTTTTCTTCCCTTACCTGGGGAGACATATGCAATAAAATATTACTATGAGCAATCCCCATGATTTTGCTGCCTATGTTTTCTTCTACGATTTTCATGGTTTCGAATCTAACATTTAAGTCTTTGATCCATTTTAAATTTATTCTCGTGTATGGTGTAAGAAGGTGGTCTAGTTTCATTTTCCTGCACATATCTGTCCAATATTCCCTACACAAATTATTGAATAAACTATCTTTAGTCCATTGTACATCCTCTGTTGAATATTAACTGACTATAAAGGAGTGGATTAATTTCTGGGCACTATATTTTGTTTCATTCACCTATGTGTCTATTTTTATGCCAGTACCATGCTGTTCTGATTTCTATGGCCCTGTAATATAGCTTGGTATTAGCTAGTGTGATTTCTCCAAATTTGGTCTTCTTTCTCAGGATCGCTGTTGCTATGTGGGGCCTTTTGTGGTTCCATATAGAATTTTGAAATATTTGTTCTAGTTCCATGAAATGCAACTTGGGAATCTTGATAGGAATTACATTGAATATATAGATTGTTTTGAGTAGTATGGACATTTTAATGATGTTAAATCATTCTATCCTTGAACATGGATATTCCAGTTTTTTATATCTTCTTCAATATCTTTCTTCAGTGTCTTATAATTTTCCAAGCACAGGCCTTTTACACACTTGGTTAGGTTTATTACTAGGTATTTTATTCTTTTTGAAGCAATTGTGAATGGGATTGTTTTTGCAATTTTTTCTCTGTTAGTTTGTTATTGGTGTGTAGAATTACAACTGATTTCTGGATATTAATTTTGAATCCTGCTACTTTGCTGAATTCATTTATCAATCCTAGTAGTTTCTTGGCTGAATCTTTGGGGTTCTCTATGTACAGTATCATGTTATCTACAAATAAAGACAATTTTACTTCTTCCTTTCCAATTTAGATGCCTTTTATTTCTTGTCCAATTGCTGTGGGTAGGACTTTCAGTATTATGTTGAATAGGAGAGGTGAAAGGAGATATCACTGTCTTGTTCCCAATCTTAAGGGGAAGGCTTGTAGTTTTTGCCCACTGAGTATGATGCTGGCATTGGATTTATCATATGTGACCTTTATTATGTTCAGGTATGTTCCCTCTAATCCCACTTTGTTGAGAATTTTTATCATAAATGGGTGTTGAATTTTATCAAATGCTTTTTCTTCTTCTATTGATATAACCATGTTGATTTTACCCTTCATTTTGTTTATTTGGTGAATCACACTTAATGGTTTGCAAATGTTGTACCAACCTTGCATTCCCCAAATAAATCCCACTTGATCATGGTGCATGATCTTTTGGATGTATTGCTGTATTTGTTTTGCTAATACTTTTATGAGGATTTTAGCATCTGTGTTCATCAGGGATATTGGCCTATATTTTTCTTTGTTTGTAGGGTCTTTATCTGATTTTGGAATTAGGGTGATGCTGGTCTTGTAAAATGAGTTTGAGAGTCTTCCCTACTCTTGAATTTTATAAAATAGTTTGAGAAGGAGAGATGTTAATTCTTTTTAGAATATTTGGTAAAATTGACATGTGAAGCCATCTGGTCCAGGGCTCTTTGTTGGAAGTTTTTAATTAAAAAAAAACTGCTTCAGTTTCACTAGGTATAATCTGTCTATTCATATTCTCCGATTCTTTCTGATGTAGTTTTGGAAGATTGTATGCTTCTAGAAATCTATCCATTTCATCCAGATTGTCCAATTTGTTGGCATATAGTTGTTCATAATGTTTTCTTAAAATCCTTTGTATTTCCTTGGTTTCAGTCACTATTTCTCTTCCATTTCTGATTTTATTTATTTGGGTCCTCTCTTTTTTTCTTGATGAGTCTGGTTAAAGTTTTGTCAATCTTATTTATCTTTTCAAAGAACCAGCTCTTGGATTCTTTCATTTTTTTGTATCATATTTTTAGAGTCTATTTAATTTATTTCTGCTCTGATCTTTATTAATTCCATCCTTCTACTCACTTTGGGATTTGTTTGTTGTTGTTTGTTTCCAAGTTCCTTTCAGCATAAAGTTAGATTGTGTATTTCAGCTTTTCCTTGTTTTTTTTTTTTGAGATAGGCCTCTAATGCTATGTACTACCCTCTTAGGATTGCTTTTCCTAAGCAGATTTTGGATTGTGTCCTAATTTTCATTTTTTCAAGGTATCTTTTGGTTTCTTCCTTGATATCATTGTTGATCCATTCATTGTTTAGTAACATGTGATTCAGCTTCTACGTCATTGTGTGTTTTTTCAGTGTTCTTCTTGTAGTTGATTTCTGTCAGAGAAGATGCTTGATATGATTTCAGTCTTCTTCAATTATTGAGACTTGTTTTGTGTCCTGTCATCCTGTCATGTGTTCTATCCCAGAAAATGTTCCATGTGTACTTGAAAACTATGCATATTCTGCTACTTTGGAGTGAAATGTTCTTGAGATATCAATTAAATCCATTTGATCTAATGTATAGTTTAAGGCACTGTCTCCTTGTTGTTTTTCTCTCTGGAAGATCTACACATTGAAATCAATGGGGTGTTAAAAATCCCCAACTGTAACTGTATTTCTGTTGATCTCTCCCTTTATGTCCATCAAGATTTACTTCACACATTGAGTTGTTCATATGTTGGTGTGTAAATGTTTATTAGGGTTTATCCTCTTGTTGGACTGTTGCCTTTACCGTTATGTAGTGTCCTTGTTTGTCTCTTCCTATAGCCTTGGTTTTAAAGCCTATTTTGTCAGATATAAGTACTGCTATCCCTGCTTTTTTTCCTTTCCATTTTCATGAAATATCTTTTTCCATCCCTTTACTTTTAGTCTGTGTGTATCTTTCAATCTGAGGTGGGAAGCCATTTTATATATGCTTGTTTTCTTACCCATTCAGCTACACTATGTCTTTTGGTTGGAGCATTTAACCAACTTGTATTTAAGGTGATTATCGATAGGTATGTATTTAGTGCCATTTTATTGTTAGACTATTTTCTTTTGATATTTTTTCTCTTATTTTTTTTTATTTTGTTGAAGTAGAGTTGCCTCCATTTGCACCCTACCATGCCCCTTGTCCTACCCATCCTTGCCTTCTACACTGGAACCTATCCCCTTTGGCTTTGTTCATGTGTCTTTTATACATGTTCCTTGAGGGCCCTTCCCCTGTTTTCCCCTATTATCTCTCTCCCCACTTCCCTCTGTTTACTGTCAGTTTGTTCTTTATTTCTATGTCTCTGGTTATATTTTGCTTGCTTATTTGTTTTGCTGATTAGGTTCTACTTATAGGTGAGATCATATGGTGTTTGTCTTTCACTGCCTGGCTTATTTCACTCAGCATACTGCTTTCAGGTTCCATCCTTGCTGTCATGAAGAGTAGGAGCTCACTCTTTCTTTCTGCTGCATAGTATTCCATTGTGTAAATGTATCATAGTTTTTTTATCCACTTATTTACTGGTGGGCACTTAGGTTGCTTCCCACACTTGACTATTGTAAATTGTGCTTTCTTTTTTCTTCTTCTTCTTAAAGCAAGCCCCTTAATATTTGCTGAAGTATTGGTTTGGTGTTAAAAAAACTCTTTTATCTTTTACTTGTCTTGGAACCTCCTTATTTCTCCTTTGATTTAGAATGATAGCCTTGTAGGGTAAGGTAGCCTTGGTTGTAGGTCCTTTCTTTTAACCACCTTGAATATTTTATGCCACTCCCTTCTGGCCTGAAATATTTCTGTTGAGTAATCAGATGCCAGTCTTTTTTTTAAAATTATATTTTATTGATTATGGTATTATAGTTGTCCCATTGTCCCCCCTTCATTCCCCTCCACCCTGCACACCCCCTCCCATCCACATTTCCCCCTTTAGTTCATGTCCATGTGTCATAAGTTCTTTACCTTCTACATTTCCCATACTATTCTTGCTCTCCCCCTGTCTATTTTCTACCCACCGTCTGTGCTACTTGTTCTATGTACCTTGTCCCCTTCTCTCCTCCTCCCACTCCC